>LZPO01068677.1:421242-434909 GCA_001675575.1 Neotoma lepida
GAAATCAGCATAAAGGTGTATATAGTCCATGAAATTTGATTATAGTCTGCCTTTAATTTGAAGACTCCTGGGGCCACCAAGATGACTGAGCAGGTAAAGATACTTGGTACCAAGACTGATGACCTGAATTTTATTTCCACAATCTTCAGGGTTGACAAAGAGAATTGACTCCTGTGAGTTTTTCTCTCCTCTCCACACACATGCCATGGCATAAGCACACATGCAGGTGTGTGTGCACTCATAATAAATAAATAGAATGTAATAAAAATAAAACGTATATTTTTAAAAAAGCCTCATGTTTTCTTCCCAGCAAAGGGAAGGAGAAGAATTTGGGCGATGACGGCTGGGCTCCTGGTACATNTTAGGTGAGTATTAATTAGGGATATTACAGCTGCTGATTCAGAAAGTTGATGCTCACAGAAAATTCCAGACCTAGCATGTGTTATACTTCTCTTTACATAAAAGTCTTCACTGGGAACTTTGGAAAGATGGAGAATGTACTTAAGATTTCTTCCCAGACTCATCACATTCTCCATTCCTTCTATGTTCAAGGACATATCAAAGTCAGTGAACTTTCTTGCCTTCTCTTCTCTGGCTTCCACAGCCACAGACCAAAGGGTCTAAATACCAAAAAACAAAAAAACCTCATGTTATATGTGCATGGGCAGAACTACTCAGAAATGATGTCAGGAAATGAGGAGAGGACACTACAGCTGGGAATAAAAGCCCTCACAATTCTCTCAATGGCAGATGTGCCCTCAAATTTAGTTGCTTCTTATTACGTTGTTTCTTTTTGATTGTATTGTCTACTTTCCCCCTTTCCTCCATCTTCCCACCATCTCCACTCTTCTACATCTTTGGGGTTTATTTGTGTTTCTTACTCTCTCCTCCTCCACTCTGTCACTTAACTTTGACCCTTGTGCTTGTGGAATCAATTGTTATTGCTGTCACTTTAGATGGATTGTGTTTGGGACAATGTAGAGGTGTTTCTTGTTTGTTTGTTTGTTTTATATAGCAAATCCAATATCTTTCAAAACTTCCTGTGGACCTACTGATGAANTACTTTAATAATATCCAAGAATGGTCAGCTGGTTTGCTGGTCATGTAGCTTGCTGAAAAAGACAAAATCTCTGTATTAGTTATTTTTTTAGTTCCTGCGACCAAAATGTGTAACAAAACAATTAAGGGAGGAAAAAAAAATCTATTTAAATTCATTGTTTCAGAGGGTTTCAGTTCATCATGATTTGGGGTGGTTTGGTGATGCAGTTTACTTCACAGTGGTAGGAAACTGTTGCAGAGGATGCTCCCACATGCAAGATCAGGAATCAGAAAGCATGGTAGGAATCAAAGCTTCCACATTACAAGACCTTTCTCTAGTGACTTCCTTCTCCCAGATAGGCTCCACCCTGTGGTGATATTGTGTCCCCCAATATATTGCGCCCCCTAATAAACTTATCTGGGGTCAGAGAACAGAACAGATAGACATAGAGAACAGAAAATGGTGGCACACACACCTTTAATCCTATCACTCAGNAGGCAGAGATCCATCTGGATCTCTGTGAGTTCAAGGCCACACTGGAAACAGAGCCAGGTGTGGTGGCACACACCTTTAATCCCAACACTTGAGATCCCATGCCTTTGNTTGGGAGGGACACATACCTTTAATCCCAGGAAATGATGGCAGGAAACAGAAAGGTATATAAGGCATTAGGACCAGGAACTAGAGGCTTTTAAGCTTTTAGGCTTTTAAGCAGTTCATCTGAGATTCATTCNGGTGAGGACTCAGAAGCCTGCAGTCTGAGGAAACAAGATCAGCTGAGGAGTTGGCGAGATGAGGTTGGCTGTGGCTTGTTCTGTTTCTCTGATCTTTCAGCGTTCACCCCAATAACTGGCTCCCGGGTTTTTTATTAATAAGACTATTTAAGATTCATCTTACACCACCCTCATATGTCCCATAGCCTCCCAAAGCAGTGCTGCAATCTGAGAAAATGGTGCTATACACAGGAGCCTGTGATCTTTAACAAGGGCCTCAACCATTCCTGGGCCTCATACTTAAAACTCTCAAAGCCAGCCATGGTGGCACAGGCCCTGTCAACCCAGCTATTCAGGAGGCTGAGGTAGGAGGATCATAAGTTCAAGTCCTGGCTGAGCTACAGAGTGAGTTCAAGACCAGTCTGGGCAACTTGATGAGACACAATTTCAAAGTAGATACTACAAAGAGGGTTGAGGAGTCATATCAGAGTCAGAGCAGTCACTGATCATTCATTAAACTCTAGGTTCAACCCCCAACATGAAAGGCAAAGAAAAAGCGAGTTATTGATGGGACCCCTTGATAAGACCTATGTGCAGAATGTGGAAGAAGAACTGGATTTCACAGTTTTAGGAACAGACTGTGTTCCCATCCAGGTGTGTGCAGCTGGCTTTNCTACAGAATCCCAGTGTGGTTTAGCTTGCTGGAAATCATGACCATGTTCTGTCACTTCAGGGTCCCAACATTTCTCTTATTCAGTAAAGCCTACTCACTCTCTCTGGTCTTGAATTTTTGAGACAAGGTCTCTCTGTGTGGCCCTCACTGGCTTGGCATTCTCTTATAGACCAGGCTGGCCTCGAACTCACAGAGATCTACTTGCCTCTGCCTCCCAAGTGCTGGGATTGAAGGCGTGTGCCACCACCACACCTGGCCTCCCTCTAGTCTTTTGAAAGAGCATCCTCTGACCACTTAGAAAAACCATCGACTCAATTGCTGCCCTGAAAGAGAATCTCTCTGTGTGGATTGAAGCATANTAAAAAAAATATCCCTAATCATTTCATAAATATATATAATATACTTTGAACGTATCCTCCGTTACCCTCTTTTAGCCTCTTTCACTTCCACTGAACATCTTNTCTTCCCACGAGTCTCCCTTCTACTCCCATGCCTTGTGAGTGTGTCCTACCAGGTTTTCTTACAGTTACTTGTGTGAACACAGGTGGGGCTTTGANACTGGAGCATGGGTAACTTACCACTGGCTACATCACTGAGGAATCCCCTCCCCTAGCAACCCTTGCTACTCATAGCTCCTCAGAGAGCAATGGGCCTCATGAGCCCTTCCCACATCGTGGGGGATTATTGAATGGTCCAGCCCTGTGCAGGTCTTGTGCGCTTGGCCATTGCTGCTATGAGTTCATGGGTGCGGTAGCCGTGTCATGTCCAGAAGATACATTTCACACCACTCTTCCCCCTTTGCCAGTTCTCAGACTTTTCCCTTCCCTCTTCTCCCCTCCTCCACAATGTTCCCTAAGTTTTGAAGAGGGTGACGTAGATAGATGTCCCACTTAGGGCTGAGCACTCACAGCCGCTTATTCTCAGCACTTTGGCCAGTTAAGACTCTTTGCTTTAATCATCCTCCACAGCAAACAAAAGCTCCTCTGACCAAGGCTGGGAGCCCCACTCATTTATGCATATAAACATAAATATTGATAAGGCGGCTTGACAACATGTCCATTTAGTAGAACAGGAATAGTAGGTCCCTGTGCAGGGCCCTGTGACCTCCCCACCATAGGCTTTTGACCAGGTTTACAGTGCCAGGCATGAATTCCCTGCTGTGGAGCAGGCCTCAGATCCCGTNAGAAAGCTGTGGGTTGAAGTGCACTTTCAAATGGCTCCCACCCAGAAGAGTCTCTGGATTGGGCCGGTTAATGCATATGTAAACAAGCTAGGGCTTTGGCCTTCCAGGAAGCTTGCCCATGCCTGTTGGTTTATTTAGTCTTTGTGCATCTCTTCTAGTGTGCTGCTGAGCCTCACTAGCTAGTGAAATGCCCTTATGGGGAAGCATTCCAAATGCTGCAGGACATTCTTCTATAGGCATTTCTTCATGATGGGTTGTTTCCCAGAGAATTTTTTTTTTCAAGCCCTCTTGTTCAGCTGGCATGGGAAACAGCTCTTCAGGGGTCCTGGAGATACGGAGTGTGGCAGGAATCTAGAACCTGGGGTGTGTACATTGGGCTTAATGGTGCACCCACAACTACAGCACGCAGGAAGGAGGCAGGACAAGACTGAGACACAAAGATGGGATTTGAGAGACTGAGTTTAGATCCTAGGGAGGCATAGATTGGTCTTGCTGTCAAATTTGGCTGGAGAAGCTTCTCCAGTGGGCAGCAGTTAAGACAGAGATTCATACCTAGTCAAAATGCTGAGAATAAGGCACTGTGGAGAGCTCAGCCTTGAATGGGATTTTATTTCACCACAGAGAGAGAGAGGGAGAGAGAGACAGAGAGAGAGAAGAAGAGAGAGGGAGACAGAGAGAGACAGAGAGACAGAGAGACAGAGAGACAGAGAAATAGAGAGAGAGGGAGGGGATGAGGGAGAGAGTGTGTGTTCAAGGGCTCAGGAACATTAAGGAAGAAGGGGCAGGAATGTTGCCTTCTGGACATGACATGGCCATCGCACTCATGAACTCGAAGCACTTATGGTTATCTGTACAAACTAAGTCAACATGATCAGTAAAATATTCCATCAGGCAGCACTGATTGGACTCAGTGGGTTACAAGAAAAAAGCAAGAGGACATGAAGGTAGGAGGGGGCATATTGGAGGTGTGAGGGAAGTGGGAGTGGTCCTGGGATCGGGATGTGATCAATATAGGTTGTATCCATATCTAGGTTGTGAACGAATAAATAAAAGACACTCTTTCAAGAAGAGTGATCACAGAGAGTGTGGAGACTGGGTGAAGTCCTATGTATGAGGATTTGATCTACTGAGTTTTAATTGTATTTTATTAAGGAATTTAGGCAAATGGGGAAGCAGAATGCTAGAAAGCCCAGCACAGGAGCTCTCAGGCTGCCACTTACCGGAAGCAGAGACTAATCTGAGATGAACTAGTACCTGTATTGACAAAAACGTCCAGCTGCTGTGCCAGGTTGGGGATCCTGAGTCTTCTTTGGCACCCCCAGCAGGTTGGCTCTCAGGCCTGGTGAGTGAAGGTGTAGGTTGTGGTTTGGAGTGTGAAATGTCCCTGTCAGGCTCCTGTATTTGAACACCCGGTCCCCAGGAGATGGCGCTGTTTCAGAAGGTTGGAAAACTTTTAGGAGGTGGAACCTCCCTGGAGGAAGCAAGTCACTGGGAATGAGCTTGAAGAGGCTTGATAGTAGAATTCCACTTCCTGTGTGCTCTCTGTTTCCTGACTGTAGCAACAATGTGAGTAGGCGATTCACGGGTCTACCTACGCAAATCCCCGTCTGGATGGACTGTATCCCTTCAAACTTCAAGCTAAAATAAGCCCTCCCTTAAATTGCTTCTGGTTGATGTCACTGCTCCTTGAGCTTGTTTACGACACCAAGCATGTCACTGAGAGATGTTGGGGAGGGACTAATTGGTGAGTATTGATAAGTAGTATGTGATCTGTTGTTGTAGCTCAGTGGGAGAGTACTTACCCAACATGATGACACCCTGGCTCCAAACCCCAACACCATTAAAAAATGCTCATGCAAATATTGATCAGTTATAATAAACTATCACAGTGAATTGCTATTTTGTTAACAAAGGATTAACAATTATTGAGAACTGACAGTGAAATGATTTAGTAATTGATAAATTATTAAATAGTTATAAATTATCACAACAAATTACTACTTTATTAACAAGTATTGACAATTGATTTAATAATAACATACTAACTACTCAATGCACTGATTTTATTTATTTTAGATTTGTTTTATTATTATTATTATTATCACATGTGTGTGTGTGTGTGTGTGTGTGTGTGTGTGTACATGTGAGTACAGTGCCCTCATAAGGCCAGAACTGGGCATCGATTTGCTGGAACTAGAATTATAGGCAGCTGTGAGCTGCCTGATGTGGGTGCTGCGAACTGAACTCAGCCCTCTGGAAGAGCAGCAAGTGCTCTTCACGACTGAGCCATTGTCCCTCCAGAACCCACACACTGATTTTAAATGCACATCCTGTTTCACTCTTGCAAAGACCTTTAAACTTGGTGTTGTCATTCCTCTAGAATAAGTAGGGGCATTGAGACTCAGGGGGCCTGAGAATTAGCTCGGGGTCGTATCCCGTTAACAAATGATACTCAGAATGCTCTTTTCAACATTTCATTTGTTTTCAATAAACACTAATGATAATAATAATAACAAAACCAAAATTAAAATGTCAAAGTGATGTCTTTTCCCAGCCCTGTGGTAATGACAATAATAGTCAGTGTTTATTGAGCACATGCGATATTCTAGCAATTACACTAGCCACTTTGCATATTGTGTCTAATTTGTTCCTAACACAACCAAGACAAGTCCTTCCCCTCTCTCTTTCCCCTGCTTTGCAGATGGAAGAATATTAAGATTCAAGGTATAGAGTGTGTTGCAAAGATGGCTTCAGTTGTTAAAGAACTTGCCTTGTAACCACAAGGACATGAGTTTGATTCCCACAACAAATGCTAAATAAATAAACAACAGCAATAAAACCACCCTAGAGGAATGGTCCATAGTACATATTCGTACTCCCAGCCCTGAGAACTGAGACAAGTGGAGTCCTGGGGCTTGCTGGCCAGTTTGCACAGTGTTCTTGGTGAATCTAGGGCAGAGAGAAACCTATCTACTTTAAAAAAGGTGTATAACAACTGAAGTGTGTGGCCTCTGTATCCAAGTTCACAGATGTGTATATGCATGTGCTCATACACACATCTCACCTAGAATTATTGCTTTTAAGTGCTAGCCATGAAATTAGAGTGCAAACAGTGTTTCTCACATATTCACCATAACGAAGATCAAGACTGCCGCACGGTTCCTCTTAAGGAGAAGCACACAGTCTATGAAAGGGAAGAACATGGCAGTTGTTCCAGCGCTGTGCAGTAGGTCTTGCTATTGGGACAAGTACTGGTGCTGTAGGGGTGCTGGAGAGAAACACTAGGCGCAGGTTAACAAAGAGGAACCATGAGAGAAGAAATAACTTGAAACATGGGATTATTAGAACTGTAAACAAGAAGATAATAATGCAATTTATGGAAAAGAGATTGACAGACTACAAGGGGCTGGGGAGATGGCTCAGTCCCCTACATGCCTGCAGGGCAAGCATGAGAACCTGGGTTTTATTCCCATCATTCATCTGTGTAAAAAGCCAGAAGTGGTGGTACATGCCTGGAATGGCAGGACTGGAGTGGCAGAGATAGGAGGCTCCCTGGAGCTCTCTGTTCAGTCAGCCTAGCCAAATCATTGAGCTCCAGATTTAGGGAGAGACCCTGGCTCAAAAGATGCAGTGGAGGATGATTGACGTGGTCACGGATGTTGACCTCTGGCCTCTATGTGGACTTATACATGTGTACATTTCAAGCTGTTTCTTCTCTCTGGGGTCACACAGCCATGGTTCCTCTCTGCTGACCTACACCTAAGTGTATCTCTCCAAGGTCCCTATGGTAGCTATACTTGTTTGATTTGCAAGCCCTACTGTATGGCACTGGAACAGCTTGGTATGCCTAAATGTACATGTGCCGCACATGCACCCGTATGACCACATACATAAACTACACATGTACACACACGAGTACAGACATACAAAAAGCTAGCTAAATGAAATAAATGGGGATTATCGCTACGTGTTTCCACATAGAAATAAAACTTATCAACTTCCTCAAGAGCCCAAGGAGCATACAACCATGAGTGACATTTACTTCATGGGTGAAGATTTAGCTGCTAAGAGGCACATCTAACCACCGCCAGAGGGTCAAAGTATTGTGTTCCCTTTTCTACCTTGCTCTAGTTCCTTCTGGTTGCTAAGATAAACACTCTGGCTAATAGCAATTTAGGGGAGAAAAGAGTTTATTTGGCTTAGACTTTCAGGTCAAAGTCCATCACTAAAGAAGTCATGGCAGAAATTCAAGGCAGGAACTTGGAAGCAGAAACCACGGAGGAATGCTACTTGCTAGCTCACTCTCTGGTGTGCTCTTTGATGCAAGCTTTGCTAGTTTTCTTATACAGCCCCAAACCACCTGCCTAGGGGATGGTGCCGCCCACAGTGGGGTGGGCACTCCTGTATCAATTAATAACTATTTCAAGTTCTCCCATACATGTTCACAGGCTAATCTTATCCATGCAATCCCTCAACTGGGACTCCCTTCTCAGGTGACTCTGGCCTGTGTCAAGATGACAGTTAAAGCTAACTAAGATACGTGTTCATTTTTAATGAGTAAAAATTTAAAAAAAAACATAGATATAGCTGTGATTGGAGATGATAGCCATTGGATGGAGAGAAAAAAGTGAAAAAAGAAAGAGAAAGGAAGTTATGCAGAAAACCTCAGATAGTGATGGATGCAAGCAAGGAGCTAAGAGTGGTCCTGGAGATATTTCAAAATGTTTTCATCAGAGTTGGGTTATGTCTGTGGCTGTCTGTATAACAGTACTCTCCAAACTCACCTTGGTTTTACATGGTGTTGTGCAGGCTGCCCCAGACCTCACCTGGTTGACCTTGAACTTGGAATCCTCCTGCCTCAGCCTCCCAAGTAGTTGAGATTGTAAGCCTACAGCACTTCTGATTTCCGTATGTGACAGGCGCCTACTCACACTCACAGAATAAAGAAATAAGTAAATGTAAAAATGTAATACATTTTTTAAAATAGGGGGCTGGAGGAATGGCTCCATGGTTAAGAACATGCTCATGAGGGGACCCAAGTTCGTTTCCCAGCACTCATCCCGGGTGGCTCACAATCACTTGTAACTCCAGCTCCACAGGAAGCAGGCACCTCCAGCCTCCATGGCCCCTGCACCTGTGTGAACATATTAACACACAGACCCTCACTCATAGTTCAAAAACTAAAATTTAAAATTAAAAAATATTCTTGTTGATACAGCTCAAGGCCACTTATCCAAATAACTACCTCGTTCATTTGGAATAATTAAACACATTAATGAGGTCTAGATATTTTTTGAGCAAGTGTTTATTAAAATGCTTTTACAGAGGCTGCATCTTTTCAATCATCTGATACTTTGCTGACACATCACATCAGGAGAATGGATTTTCATTGTGGATCCCTCTCTTTTGGAACTTAAATTCTATTAAAAGACACAGGAACACTGTATTTCTCCATGTCACTGCAACCAATAAGGATCAAATATATATATATATATATATATATGTTCTAGAAACAGGAAACAATATCTTTTTCAAACGTTCTTGAGTTTAGAGGTCCCACAGGCACAAAGGATTTCCATAGCAACTGTGCCCTGGGAGGTCTGGGCTGTGGCTTCCTGTCTGGAGTCCATGAGTTCTCTACAGTGAGTTGGTTCTACATAGGGGGTTGTGGCAGAAGCCTTGGGTAAGAACATGTCACACACACTTGTTTGGGTACAGACTAAGCTGTACTGATCCAGGGACAAACACAACTATATTGTGGGATCCTGTACTTGACCACAGGTCACTTTGCTTCTTTGGTGATTTGAGACTTTACCTAGATAGACTTTTCTTCTAGAATGAAAACCACTCCCTCATCTCTGAACTTCCAGCTCATGTATCCCCACGGATTCTCTACAGATGCTGTGATTCTGAAAGTCCTATGGTGTAGTCATGTCTTTGCTCATCACTGTGACAAAAATGCCTGAAAAACTCAGAGGAAGCAAGCTTTATTTTGACTGACGGCTCGAGAGATGACAGTCCTTCATGAGTGGGATGCCGCCCCAATGTTCTTTGTACTGGTAATGAGTACACAAGGCTTGTAACATGGCACCATCATCTTCTGAATAAATGTATGGGCACAGACTCCTTTGATGTGGTCCTCAGCCACCTTAACCACCACCAAACCCTGGTGGTCTTCGCCTTCATCCCTAGACCCCTGAATCACTGAGCTCTGCTCATTCCTTCCCCATTTATTTTCCCATGAGTTTTGGTGTGATGTGGTGTGATGTAATGTGGGGTGTGTGTGTGTGTGTGTGTGTGTGTCTGTGTGTGTGGCTTTTGCTTGCATGTGAACACATGTATATAGATGTACATGAATTTGTGTGCATGTGGATGCCTGAGGTTGATGTCAGGAAGCATCTTCCATTGTTCATTGTTCATTGTTCATTGAGTTTCTCCATAGCTTTTGCATCTGTCTAGTCTTTTAAAACTATATTTATATGTGTGTGGGTGTGTAGGTGTGTGTGCACATGAACACAGAGGTGCCCACTGAGGCCAGAACAGGCTGTCGGATTACCCAGAATAGGAATTACAGGTTGTTGTGAGCCAGCAAACATGGGTGGTGGGGGCCACTCAGGTCTTCTGGAAGGGAAGCATGTGCTCTTAACTGCTGAACCATCTCTCTACCTCCTAGCCAATCTTGCTAGCAACCTTGCTCTGGGAATGCCCCATTTCTGCCTTCTGAGGCTGGAACGTAAGCAGCCACCACACCCACCTGGAATTTAAGTGAGTGTCTGGGGATTTGGACCCTAGTCCTTACATTTGCCTGACAAATGTTTAATTTAGAAGTGATCTCCCCAGACTGGCCCCATTTTTTAATCCAACAAATTTACATAACATAAAACCTATAATATTGACCATTTTAATTCACTTTAAATTAAATTGATGATGATGATGATGATGATGATGATGATGATGTGCTTGACATTAAACCCAGCACCTTAAGCATGCTAAGCAAGTTTATTACTGTTGAGCCACACTCCAGTTCCCATAGGGTTGTTTTGCTGAGACTGTCAGGTCCGGGTAGCCAATTGTAAGTGCTTAAACAGGTGTGGCACTCGTTATTTTATTAAACTCATATGTGAGCCTGCCATAAAGAGTTAAGGAGGGAAAGGGTTGGAAGCATAAACTTTCTATAAAACATCTTACTGGAGATCCCAGAGAGTTCCCATCTCTGGGGACCACTTTGCTCTGGTGAGCTGCCCTCTGGCCAGTTGCTGCTCTGTGTTCTTTGAGCACCCAGTTGTAGTCACTTGCTCTTTCTCCCTTTAAGGTGTCCCCTCATCCCACAGGCTCAGTGGCTGCCACCGACACAGCCAACAGACTCAAAGCTGCAGAGCCTGAGTGACAGGCTCCTGTGCACAGCAGCACGTGGCAGGAGCTGGCAGCCTGCCAGCCCCTGGTTCTTTCTGTTTTGTGTTCCTCACTCATAACTGTTTATTGTGATAGGTAAACACTTGTTTTGAAAGCTTGCAGGCATACTATTAAAACACAAGTGTTCATGACACAGTCAAGCTGGGTTGTAAAATGTTTATCCCTCTGAGTGACAAACGCTGGCTCTTCCCTTCTCTGCCTTTCCCTGATTCTGTTTCTTACTTCTATTGTCTTCCCTTCATTCCTTCATTTCTAGTCTGCTCCAGCCTCTGGGGGCCTCCTTCTCAACCTGTGAGTAGGAACTAATGGTTGGAGGCATCATACCTACGCGCGCGCATGCGCGCGCACACACACACACACACACACACACACACACACACACACACAGAGGCATACACACACTTTGTTTTGCTTTTGCAATCCCCTGTCTCTGCCTCCTAAGTATAGCTTGTAAGTTTGCACCAGCACCATCAGATTGTAGAGTCTGTTGTCTTATTTAGAAAGGGTGGGAGAGTGAAGAGATAGAGTAATTGGAATATCTGATTTTTTTTGTTTGTTTGTTTTTGAGACAGGGTTTCTCTGTATAGCTTTGGAGCCTGTCCTGGAACTCCCTCTATAGACCAGGCTGGCCTTGAACTCACAGAGATCCGCCTGCCTCTGCCTCCCAAGTGCTGGGATTAAAGGCGTGCACCAACTCTGTCCAGCTGGAATAGCTGATTATTGTTCAGCCGTTTCATTTTTGTTCTGTAAGACAGAGTTCGTGTAGTCCAGGCTGGGCTCCCACTTGCTATGTATTGAACTCATGATCCTCCTGCTACCACCTCCTGAGTGCTGGAATTATAAACACGCACCACCACCCTTGGTTTATGTGATGCAGATGGAGCCCAGGGCTCACGAATGTTAGGCAAGCACTCTACCAACCAAAATACAACCCCCAGCTCTGAGCATCCTATTCTTGTAGGGACTTTCTTTTTGCTTTGAAAGCTGACAGTTGCTTGGTCAAATGAGTCTCAGCAAATATGTAAGAGCTAATGGCTTGAAGCAGTCCAGACCAGTGTTTCTCAACCTTCCTAATGCTGCGACCCTTTAATACAGTTTCTCATGTTGTGGTGACCCCTCCAACCACAAGACTATTTCGTTGCTACTTCACAACTGTAATTTTGCTACTGGTATGAATCATAATGTAAATATCTGTGTTTTTCAATGGTCTTAAACAACCCCTGTGAAAAAGTTGTTGGACCCTACTGAGGATGGTTACCCACAGGTTGAGAACTATTGGTATAGATTGTTTTTTATTTTATTTTGTTTTTTTCTATTTTGTGGGAAGTTTATTTTTTATATCAATTAACATGTTGATTTACAATTTGGTTTCATCAAACATTTACATAAATGTGTATCATATAATTTACTCATATTTAATGCTCTGTCACCATCTCTTGCCCACTCCTTCCCCTACAGTCAGTCCTACTTCTGTGTTCGTGATTTACACTTACAATTTTAAATTTGGATTCTTCACACAGGAGAAAACAATCCATATTTATCTTTCTCCATCTGAGATCTCCAGTTCCTTCCATTTCATACTTACTTTATTTTTTTTTTAAAGACAAGCTTATNCTAGCTATCCCAGGCTATCCTTCGACTCTCAGTCTTGCCTCCAACTCCTNGGTGCTGGAGTTACCAGTATGTACTGCCATGTCTGGCTCACCCANTCATTGGACACCAAACCTTCAGTCCANGAGTCTTTGAAAGACATTTCATATCGAAACACAACTCTGTGAATAAGCATTTCTGTAGAAGGACATCTGGGAGTCTCATTTAGACAGGTCTGCCAGAAATATNTCCCCAAATGGTCCTTTGTTCATNGTCTTGACTCATTCCCCTTCATGGTAATTCCTCAAGGATAGCTTTCCTAGGATNCTCCTATTTGCTTTCTGCCAGGGTGACAAATATACCNNAGGTAAACAACTTAAGGAAGGGTTTGTTATGGNTCAGAGTTCCAGAGATATCAGTGNAAGGNTGACTCAACCCATTGCTTTGAGTCGAAGGTGAGCCAGGNNGAAATCATGACAGCAGGAGTTATGGCTGAGGCTATTCCTCTCATGGTAACCAGGAAGCAGAGAGACAGACTAAGAAAACTCTACTTTTTCAAAGGTACAGTCTGGGTGGTCCATTTCCTCTCATTGGNTCCCATCTACCTTCCACAGTTTCCCCAGCTTTCCAGTAGTTTATTCAACTATATTAAACTGACAAGAATAGATACTACCCTTGATCTTAGCCAAAAGACTGGGAAGCCATCCCNTTCCATTTAAAATCCATCAATGGATTAACCCGTTGATGAGTCAGGACCCTCATGATCCAATCATGTCCCCAAAGCCACCTTCTATAGAATCAAATGGTCCAGTATTGAACTCCCATCACGGAACATAGCTTTGATTGCTGTGAATTGATTTAATTTTCACTCTTCATGACAGTCATTGAAGTAGGAGGAGACAGCCTTTTTCTCCATTTCTGTTTCTTTGGCTTAAATAGTTCCATGTTTTCCTCAAGGTGAGAAATCTCGTTTTTCTCTTTGGTGTTGATTTCTGCTCATTAAAGTTCTTCTCAAATTATGGTACCAAAACCAAAGAGAATGATATTCCTTTTTTT
>LZPO01068677.1:483714-493899 GCA_001675575.1 Neotoma lepida
CCTGGAACTCACTCGGTAGCCCAGGCTGGCCTCGAACTCACAGAGATCCGTCTGCCTCTGCCTCCCGAGTGCTGGGATTAAAGGCGTGCACCACCACCGCCCGGCTCATTTTCTTTTTCAAGAGCTTACTTCAGAGGCCCAGGGCTAGCCCCGTGGTTGCTGGGATCACTGGAAAGTCAGGGTTTGTACTTAGCTGACTTTAGCATTGTCTTTAGAGTTTTCATACAGTGACATGAGAAGTGANTCACCCAAGTAGGCCATCTTCAGAGAACTTTCCAGAAAGTGCTGTTCATCGTGTTTGATGGGCCAGAACCCTGCCGTATGGTTGCTCCTTCCCACCCAACTTCCACAGGGAATTCTGGTAGATTTTAGAAGATGATCACTTAGCAGGGGAATCTCAGATGGAAATTAAAAACTTGGGAACATCTAAGTTTTGCTGTGGCTTGCCAAGCAGAAACTTGGCACTCCATCACACACTCCCAGTCCCGCAACCTTCATTCCCAAGCAGCCATCAATGCACGTCACCCCTCACAGTGTTTTCTTCCGAGCATCTTTCTTCCTGTTGATGTCTTTCCACAGCTTCCTCTGGATGAAGAAGAGATATCCCAAACTTGCACCTGGTCCGACTTGATCTGTCTATCATCTAGGCTTCCACTTTTTCATCTTCTAGCTCCATCTTNCATTTGGTTTCACAGGCGTGAATAGCACTGTGCATGTGAAATCCTCTGGTCTTGCCTCTGCCTCTTCAGGTAAGAACATTGAAGGCGANTGAGGTTTGTTTACCCAACTTTTGTTGTTCAGAGTCATAGATGGTTTGGGAGGTACTTGTGAGAATAAAATGTAAAAGACAGGACTAGGGCTATAACTCAGTGGAACAGTACTTGTCTAGAATCCCTAGTGAGGGCTCNGGGTGTGGCTCAGTGGTAGAGCACCTGCCTAGAATCCCCCAGTGAGGGGCTGGGGTGTGGCTCAGTGGTAGAGCACCTGCCTAGAATCCCCCAGTGAGGGGCTGGGGTGTGGCTCAGTGGTAGAGCACCTGCCTAGAATCCCTCAGTGAGGGGCTGGAGTGTGGCCTCAGTAGCTTGTATCCTGTGTTCTCTGAATCGTGTAGCTATAAGATGAGCTAGAAAAATCACACCAAGTTTCTGCTATTTGTGTGAACTGGGTGGGGGNGTGTCTTCTTTAGTTATTGATTTATCTCTTAAGTCCTTTTTTTCTGTGCTTTTATAACTAACCTTTACATTGAAAATGTTCATTTGTTAACACAAGAGGCTTAAGCCTGGGGAAGGGGAGGACATTAGCAAGAGCTGTCTAAAATAATCCTATTTGGATCTTTTCAGGTCACAGATATTTTTTTCTGGTCCCCAAGGAAGATGGTCCAGGACAGTAATTATCACTGTAGTATCTGGAGTCAGGCTGTCTGGTTTCAAACCCTAGATCTACTTTTGTGACCTTGGATTGAACATTTATCTTTCCCACATCTCAGTTTCCCCAAGTGCAATGGAAAAATAACAGTTTTCTCTTTTGTGGAATTAAGGGAAAATTGCAAGCACTTATGATAGACCCTAGATCCTAGAAAGAATTGACCAGGTTAACCAGGACTCTAGGATTATAGTACAGTACTAGGATAGAAGAAGGTCCTCTGGGCCACACCCCAGCCCCTCACTAGGTATTCTAGGCAGGTGCTCTACCACTGAGCCACACCCCAGCCCCTCACTGGGGGATTCTAGGCAGGAGCTCTTACCCACTGAGCCACACCCCAGCCCCTCACTGGGGGATTCTAGGCAGATGCTCTATTTCTGAGCCACACCCCAGTCCCTCACTGGGGAATTCTAGGCAAGCAATGTTCCACTGAATTATAGCCTCAGTCTCACTAGTTTGCCCATACTGGCCTGGAACATATGATTCTNTTACCTTCTGCTCCTGAGTATCTAGGATTATAGAACTGTGCCACCAGACTCCATAGGCCTTATACCCTGTACCCCCAACAGCCACACCTTAGTGCAAGAAGATTTCGAGATGTAGACCGGCCTTGTATCCAAGAGGAAGAGAAGAGTGTTCTGTTGAACAACTTAGCCAGCTTCCACCACATCCTCTCAGTAGTTCTGTAATGATCTCATCATCTAAGGATGCAGTGGGGCTGTGAACATGTAAAGATACCTCTCAGAAGTGCTTGTTAGGGAAAGGGTACATTGTTGTTCTCTGGGGGAACGCTCTGCTTGCTGCTGACTTTTCTCTGCCAGTTCTGATTGTGACATCAGTATCTTGGATTAGCAGCTCAACAGGAAAGAAAAAACAAAACAAAACAAAAAACCTCTACACTTCCTGATCCATCCCCAGCAAGCCTCTTCCTAATGCACAGGAGGGCTGCAGCTGGGAGGTGATGGAGGGAGCATATGGCTTTAGGGAAGCCCATTTGGTTCACTTAGCAGAGTTCCGTGGCCTGTGAATGTTCAACACATTTTAACATTAAAGTCGTCAAGCAGCTGGCTCCATTCCTGCCTCCTGCGTGCTGCCTGCCTCCAAGGATTGGCTGTGTGGAACCAGAGACACGGGGCAGATGATCCTGGTGAGGCTGACAGACAGGAACAGAGCAAGGGACTTTCTGCATGGACCAGCCCCTCCAAAGCATCCCAGTTCAGGTTTTAGGCAAAGGTCAATGTCATTTGCTGAAGTGAGGGAGGCTACACTCTTTTGAATAGAGGGCAAACAACTCCTTTTAGTCTGGGGCCTTCTTTGAGGCACAGAAAGAAATTTGGATGTAAGCCAGGCAAGCACAGGCCTTTGTTGAGGCAGGAGAAGACAAGATCATGGATAGGGCAGATGGCTTGCCACGTGAGTGTGAAGCCCAGAGTTCAAATCCCAAAACCCACATCAAAACCAGGTGTTGTAATGCATGTAAATTATCCTACAAGTTCTCCATGGAGATAGGAGAAGATGGGAGAATCCCCAGANATTCATGGGCTACCTAGTCTGATATACTGGGTGGTAANCAACAGAAGACCCTGTCTCAAAGAATGTGGAAAATGGGAATTGAGACCTGAGGTTGTCCTCTGTCCTCTACATCTGTGCCGTGGAATGCAGCACCTATATTCATACACATGAACACCCATGACCACACATAAAGATTTAAGAAAAAGATAAGCTTTGGAGTATATTTGAATAGTACATACATGTGGGAATCTAGTTGAATCTTGCTGGTTGGCAAGGTTTTAGGAAGAGCTGCCACTAATCTCCTGAGATAGAGCCTTGTGTAGGCTGCTCTTTCTCTCTATAAAGGAGCCACTGTGCATGATGGTTAGTGCATTGGACGAGGACCTGGGCTGTGAGCTCTATCGGTGATACTATCCCTGCTCTTTGTGAGGACACAGGCTGTCCAGGGGCTGCTCAGTCCTTTGAGCTGTCAGGAGTCCTGGGGAGAGACAGNGCACAAGTGATCCCTATGTGGAAGGAGATAAGATGTGAAATCCAGGAACCAGAGNTTGGAGGTATCCACACAGAAGTGGAGGGAGGGGCATGCCATCTGGTGGACATGGCTGGGAGGGGGAGGAGTCAAAAGTTCTCAACAGAATTACTAGTTAGATGTAGACATTCTAATCAGGCATGCCTAACCATTTGGCATTGTCACACGATGTGGCCATGTTCACACACAAGAAATATGCAATTGAGTTACATCTCACCCCGATATCTCACAATGGACCGGTGATGGGTGAGAGAGGCTTCAGTCTTAGGGTATATTGATTTCTTTCTTTTTCTCCCTTTTGGTTGTTTTTAAAATGGCTGACTGAATCTGTCAGTTCAAAATAAAACTTCAAGACCCTCAGTGGAGTGCTCAGCCACAAATGGGACCTCTCCATCATATCCCACCAAGGCTCAGGGATCATCAAAGAAAAGGATGGAAAGATTGTAAGAGCCAGAGGTTGGGAAGGCCAAAGTGCCNAAGTGTCTTCTGGTCATGAGAGAACCCTGGCACTCATGAACTCACAGACNGTGTGGTTATGGCTACATGCACAAGATCTGCACAAGATCAAACCAGTCAACACTGCAACATGGATGGGAAATGGCTCACAAGCCNCNCTTAACTGAGGAGATCTTAACAAGTTGATGACTTGTAGGAGAGGGAGAGGCAGGGGGATGGGTAGAGGGAAGGGGGGGTGAGGGAAAGGAAGAGGGAGAGGAAGAGGAAAGGGAGTTTTTTTTTTTTAAAGATTTTGGTCCCAAGTAGGTCACCCATGCTCCAGGGGATAGCCTTACATCCCGGAGTATATGTTTAGCACAAAATGGACTCAGTGAGTTACTTTCAAAAAGTAGAAAGAGGACATGAATTTGGGATGGGTGGAGAGGTGGGGATGGATCTAGGAGGAGTTAGGGGGAAGAGTCAAGAGGTGATGATGACCAAAATACATTAAATGAGATATTATACTTTAAAAATATTGGCAAAATTGGCAAAGAAAGCTGAACTGTGGTGTCTCTTTATTGTGAAACTCTATAGGAAAACAAAACAATTTTTAGTTTTGTTTTTTTTTAAGGGAGACTGTCTCAAAATGCAAGATAGATGATGCCTGAGGAATGACACCCAAGGTTGATTTCTGACAGCTACGCACATACTCACACACGTGCACATACCTGGGTGGTCCATATATGCGTGGATGTGCACACGTGTGTGTATGCATACACACTTTCACTCCNTCCCTTTCTTATTGGGTCTATGTCTCCCAGGCTGGCNTTGAACTCCCAAATACTGGCCTCCCAAGTACTGAGTTCACAGAAATGCTAAGTAACACACCAACCATCTTGGTTTTACACATAGAAGCTTAGCAAAATTGAGCCAGGTGTAGGGAGTGAGGTAAGGTAGCCTTTACCTCAGGCCATCACTGCCTCATTCCTAATTCCACAGAGATTGCTCCACTTTGTTGCCCTCTATATTAATATAAACCACCTTCAGCTATTTTTACTCCATTCTTTTACTCTCAATATTTACAGTTTTCCACAAAACTGAAAGATCTCCTGTTTAGGCTAAAAGGGTGTACTGAGGCAAATCCTTCTTCTGGGTAGGTGTTTAATTAGGAGACATATTAATGCCATAGAAAGACAGCATGGCTGGGTCTCTGTATGGAGTTCAGGTCCTAATGCCATGTAGACAGCATGCATGGTGGATGCTTTGTAGAGCGGTCAAGTCCATGAGGTAGAGTGTGTGTGGGTCTCTTTTTGTAGGTCTCAGAGGAAGGGAGAAGTTTCCCAGCATTAGTTGATGAGTAGCCTATAGTGTAAGCTTGCAGTCAGGTTGTCTCTGATGCTGGGGTGGAAGGGAAATGGGGAGCTGTTTTTATTACAAAGAAAGGAAGAAGGGATCTTAACAGTTGTGACTTTGATGATGTAGAGGAAGTAGAGAGAAGGGGGACATTTAGTTTATGTCTACCCACTATACTGGTAGAAGATGTGCCATGATAGCCCTCTGATGTCTTAGTCTGGTAGCCTGGATCTATANACTTCCTAGGGGGAGTGAAAATCTTGTTACTCTTCTAGAATCTAGTTATCTGAGTCAGTTAGACAATCACAGTTTCACAGAGAGGGTCTCTTCCTAAAGGGGCCTCGCTGCTTCCTTTTCAGCAGCCATGAGTAGTGGAAGGGGGAAGAGGTTGTTCAGATGGGCACGGCCTGATTAACCCCCTAGCCCCAAACCTAACAAAACCCCTCTATGCTGTCTCAGTATGCTTGTGGGTACACACAAAGTATAAAGCTGGGCTCCTTGCCTGATATCAGCCTTCCCGTTCCATTGAGAAGGTGGCCCAGAACTTTTCTGGTTTCCAAGGACTGCCACGTTCCACATGGGGCATCCCTGAGGAATGTGACTAATTAGCATTTGTGCAGTGATTCCTGTGGCTGAGGTGAGAGCCACCCAGAAAGGGCTAGGTATAATCACTGTTACATCTGTGGCTTTACATAATTCCCAGTCCACCCTGGAATGATTTTTTAAGCCTGGTTAATTGGGGAATTACAGTGTGCAAGTTCTGAAAACCAGCTGTGGGGTTTAAGTGCCATGAACATTTCTGTAGGTGGTACTGAGCTGGGCGTAAATGTTGATGGATGCGTTAGAGAAATTACAGTTCAGGTTCTTGTGCAGCTGTTGGGAAGGAGGACTAGGCAGANGGTATTTCTAAGCAGATGTGCAATTAGCAATTAGATAATTTTAAAAAGTCATCNGATCAATATTTATGCATGGATGGAAGAACAGACATTCCTTGTACATCTGTGATCTGAGTAAAATCAGAACATCATCCTGCATAGCCTGTAATAAGGTTGGGCTAGAAGTCAAAAGACCCCAAAATAAGAAACATAAAATGATAATTTCTGGCACCTTAAAGATACTTACTAAGAATCTGTGAATAAATGAATGAGTGACACTAGTAACTTTCAGTCTCCCATTGTCTCATGGATGAGATTCCCTTACCCCATAGGAGATTTTTATAGTTGTGTATCAATTTCCTCTGGGTTGAAACAGTCCCTGGGGAGGGAGGCTCATGAGACTCTGGAGGTAAACAGNTCACAAGTCTTAGGAAGTCCCTGAAACTTACAGGATTCACAAAGTGTCCTCCCCAAGGTGATGGAAGCAGTAAACCAACTTCTAGAAGAGGAGACTCTGACCAGTTGTGTAGCTTGGAGTATGTTCTTCTCAGACCTATGGAGCTAACTCTAAGTTTTGTAGAGGGCTCCAGGATTGCCACTTTCCTGAGTTATTACCCATTGTATTAATTACTCTTCTGTTGCTATGATAAAATATTACAAAAATAAACTTATAGAAGGAAGAGTTTATGTGGGGTTTATGGCTNTAGTGGGAGAGTCCATAAAGGTAGGATTGGCATGGCAGCAGGTAGACAGAGCAGGACGCTGAAAGATCACATCTTCGATCACAAACATGAAACAGAAACAGAGTAAACTCAAAGTGGGGCAAAGCTATACACTCTCAAAGTTGCTCCTGGTGACAAACTTCCTCCAGCAAAAATACACTTCCCAAAGTTTCTATAANATCCCCAAACAGCACCATCCACTGGGGACCAAATGTTCAAATACCTGAATCTATTGGGGACATATCTCATCTAAACAGTCACACCTACATTAGGGTGAATTTTTCAGTGATATAGCTGACTTTGCCTCATCCCTGCTCCTGTAAGTAAGCCCTCACTCAAACTCCTCTAAGTAACCTCAATAAACTCATTGATTCACCAAGCTAGACTTTGATGTAATTGTTGCTTTGGTCTGTGTGGGGTGAATGGATGGAGTGTTATGACTCTTGGGAAAATGTCTTACACAACAAACAAGTNGATAGATGTCAGGGAGAATCTCTCACTGATTGAATTTTCCAGGGTTATTGATTTCACAGAACCTGATACATCTACAAGAGGTTCAGTTACCTGCCTTGATAATTTCTACCTCAGCTGTTTTTTTATTCTNTTTTGGTTTTGTTTTCATGGATGTGAAGCCTGTGNAAGGCTTTAGAGCAAAAGAAATAAAGAAAATTAGCTTCTTCATGGGCCAAGCATTGTGTTAGGCTGATTACAGAATAGCTATTAGGGTCCCTACAGTTTGTTACAATGGGAACAGATGCTTAAAAGGTTATGCAGAAGTTTTGTGGAGTCAGTGGTATGGCTTGGATGNGGTTTATCTTTGGGAGTTCACATGTTGGGAGCCTGGTCTTTGGGATGCCAATATTAAAAGGTTGAAGAACCGTTAAGAGGCAAGGACTATATGTCATAATGAAATTCTATACAGTTAGAATAGCCATTCTAAAACTGTGAAGGTTCACACTGGATTTTTCATTTTCATTATTAAATATACCACCAAAAATATATAAAAAAAAATCCACAACAGAGTTAAAGCTAGAAAAACAATTTGCTATATAACCTTTTTCTAGATGAGATGTGTAGATTCTCGGTCTGGTTACTTTCATTGTATGATAGTTTTTATTTACAAATTCTTTGTAATAAAACTTCAATAAATGAAAAAATAAGAGGTCGTACAAGGTATTGGGGGTACATCTCAGTTGGTACTTGCCTAGCATGCACAAAGCCCTGCACTCCATCCCCAACACTGGATATACCAGGCATGGTTGTGTACATCTGTAGTCTCAGTACTCAGGAGGCAGAGGCAGGAGGATCAGAAGTTCAAAGTCATCCGTGATATCTTCAGCAAGAAGATTTTTCCCCCCATAGGGAATTTTTAGAGTTGTGTTGCAATTTCCACTGGGTTGAAACAGTCCATGGGGGAGGGAGCTCATGAGATACAGGAAATGAACAGCTCATGAGTCATAGGAAGTTCCTGAAATTTACAAGATTAACAAAAGCTTAGGAGCTCAAGGCCAGGCTAGGCTACATGAGACNCTATGTTAGAATCCTAATGTTAGAATTCATTATCAGATTACTTACTGCTCAGGCCACAATATCTACAACAGCCCTTCCCTTCTCACAGGCTCCCTACTGAGGGCACTGTCCAAGAATTTCTAGTGAAAAGACTTCTTCAGTGTGCCAGTGTTTCTCACCTGGGGAAGGGAGTTTACATCAAAAGGGGTTTTGGTGGCCACACACTCTGCTCCCACCTCCTTCTCTGACTCCTGGCTGCGGGTGCATACTGTGGAACTCCCACCCTTCCTGATAGACCTTTAAGAAATGACCCCTCTCCTGCCTCCTGGGCTTGACCCTCTTTGGACACTTTGTCATAGTGTCTGTTCTTAGTATTAATAAGTCTTCTACTAAACTTCTTACCCCTATTAATCTGTTTCAGTATCTCTTTGAACCACACATCTAAAACCTTTTGATATCCTGTCTCCAAAGAATAGACTCCTCCACCCCCCAAAAATATTTAAAAATGAAAGATCAGAGAGAATAAAAGACAGACAAGGAAATGAGTGATTTGCCAGCAGTTCATGTCTTTAATTGGGGGGGGGCGTCTGCAGAATGGGTCTATGTAAAAGCAGAGCTTGCCATTGGCTTAAAAATTCAGGGCAGGATGCAGTAAGTGGGGAAAGAATTTGAAAATTTTTATTTATTTATTTATTTATTTATTTATTTATTTATTTATTTATGGTCAGCAGTTAGCTATTGCCAGGGGTAGTGAACAGTCAGTTAAAGAATGACAGGCGATGAGTAAGTCTCTTTCCTGGTGGCCTTTACTCGGGTCTGTTGAGCATGATTTAGAGAAACAGGCTGCTTTAGTTCTGGGGACTGGATTCCTGAAGTTAGNGGAAATGGTGCGGTTCAACCAAGATGGAGGAGGAACTTTACAACATGGGGCGGGGGGCGGCCTAACAAACTGCGCTGGGACCGGTGAGTTAGAAACTTCCTAGATTCTGCTCCATATTTACAAGAAAAAAACGATCGCCACTCACGTTCAATAGGTATGATGTTCAATCCAGCGTATAACAGGGGCTGCAGCACCAGGGCAACCATCAGTCTGAGAAATAAAACGTTTGTTCAAGGAAAGCAGGCCAATTAGAGGGCAGGCTGGGTGGAAGTGGGGGCCAGGAGCCTGCCATGGAGAAAAAAAGGATGGTGATGGATGGGGCTCGAAAATAGACGGACAGGCAAGGGAGCCCCGGTCTCCAACTGAGCTGTGCCAGACAGCTGGGCGGCAGACGATGTGTCCCTTGCCCTTGTCCTCAATGCTTCCCTAGAGCAGAGAACTTGTGTAGAGAGTTTTGAAGGGTGAACTGATACAGNGGGAGAGACTAAGCGCTGTCTTCTAAGTGGAACCTTGCTGATAGGAATGAAGATGTGCTGAAGCAGTGGTTCTCAGGTTGTGGGTTGTGANCCCTTTGGGGTCNTATATCAGATATNCTGCCTATCAAATATTTACATTATGATTCATAACATTACCAAAATTACAGTTATGAAGTAGCAACGAAAATAATTTTAGGGTTGGGCGTCAACCCANCATGAGGAACTGTATTAAAGGGTCGCAGCGTTAGGAAGGTTGAGAACCACTGTTAAGAGACAGGTTGTTAATATTCTGACCTGTCCCTTGAAATCTCGCCCCTTTGGCACCACCCTGCATCCTGACACAAAAGCTTCATTTTAAGGAAAAATTCCGCCCCTTCCTCTCTCTTCCCTTCCGCTCTCTTCCTTCCCCGCCATGAGGTGCGCACACCTCTCTTTCTCTCCTTTCTGTCTTTTCTGTCTCTTTATCTCCTAT
>LZPO01068677.1:503457-526935 GCA_001675575.1 Neotoma lepida
TTCTCCCTCCAGCTGCAGTGAACTGAAGTACTTTACTCTTCCATCCTCTCTCCAGCATGATGCTCTACCTCACCAGAGACACATAATGAATGGAGGGTGCCGAGGTTAGGGGAATGCATTGGATCCCTTGGAACTGGAGTTGCAGGCATTCGTGGGATGCCCAGTTTCTTTGACGGGGGCTGGAATCCAAATTCCAGTTCTCNTGATTGCTTAACTACTGAGCCATCTCCGCATCCACCTTGGTTTTTATTTTATTTGATTTATATTAAGGCAAGGTCTCTCACTGACCAGGCTAGGNTGGCTAGCGAGCCAGCACCGGTGTTCTGCCTGTCTCTAGCTCCCCTCCANTGGGATTTCAATGTGTATTACACCCCAGCTTTTATCTCTTTCCTTAGACAGTGCTTATCAGGTAGGTCTCCATTCCTCTGGGGCTGTCTGAGACTTGCTGGGGGTGTCATGAGTCTGAAGGGCTCCATTGTGTTCTGCTCTCCCTGGTGCCAGCTCCTGCAAAGTGNGGGCACCTAGCCNGGGAAGCGCTGCCCACGGTGGAATGTGAAGCTTGTCAGTCCTTCACAGCTCAGTGGGGGAAAGGCAAATGCGATTTTTCTTCTCGGTTTTGCCTCAAATGCATCACAAATTGGAATGGCTTCCTGTCCAAAGGCTCATTAGAAAATGCTTCTGAAAGTCACCGCAGCCCATTAAAGCTCATTCCGNAGAGAGATTTTACGTTCTTCACATTTATTTGTTAAAGATCAAGTTCAATTTTTTTTTTTTTAATTGCCAGATGTCTTGGGCTCAGTTACAGAATCCAAGTGAAAACGCATGGGGAAACACCCCACTTGGTAATAATAAAGTATTCCCTCCTTCACTAAGGCCTAGCCTTTCAGCCAAAGGACCTGTGATTATTGCTTAAAAATATCAGAACTGCAGGTTAAATTAAATTTATCAAAATCATTTTCTATGAAATGAGTGACCTCAAGCTTCAGTAAATTTAACTGATCTGTGCTGCTTCATTTGGTACTAGAGGGCAGGGAGGTAGCTTCCTAGGTGGGTGATCNTTCTTGGGACTCATTGATAAAGTTGAGTTCACACACACACACCCGCCCCCCATTGCCACCTTTAGTTACTGTTGTCTTAGTCCTGGGCTGCATTTTGTTAAACTTTGNTTGAATTTGTTCTTTGGCAATTCCATGCTTTGNACACAGTACATTTTGGTTCCTGTAACCCCCCATCCTACCAATCTCCCTCCCACCACTATNATCCACCCTCCTTCCTTCAAGTCCCTTTCCTACGTTCATATCCTGTAAAGAAAAAAATTCATAATTCCTTTATTCTTTGAAAATTTCATACAATGTGTTTCACTCATATCCACCCCTCACTTCCTTCCTCCAATTTCTCATGGATCTCCAATACGCATGTCCCCCTTCCCAACTTCATATTTCATGTTCTCTCTTTCTCCTCTCCTCCCCTCCCCCAACTTAGCCCAATTAGTGCTTCCCACATGCCCTCTGTTGTGGGACTGTCCACTGGACCGTGTTCAACCTACCATGGGCCACATCTCTAATGAAAACTGACTCTCCCTCTCAGAAGGCATCAGTTCTCAATGATTTCAGTCAGGGGTGGGACCTTGTGCTTTCCTCCCCGATCCGTGCTGGGATGTTGACTGGCTTTATCCTGAGTCCATCTTCTGCAGGTAACTGTTAGACCGGATCAGGTCTTTGGTCCAAGATGG
The DNA here is from genome assembly GCA_001675575.1 of Neotoma lepida. Lineage (NCBI taxonomy): Eukaryota > Metazoa > Chordata > Mammalia > Rodentia > Cricetidae > Neotoma > Neotoma lepida. Next base: position 505,190 of record LZPO01068677.1, read on the forward strand.
AGTCGCCACAGACACTGAGATGGAATGACCCGTGTGGGCCCCAGCCCCTCCAGAGAAATGGAAACTGAACGTTCTGCACGTCTCAGGAGTCTGTTCACTCCTTGTCTCAGCGGAAGAGCTTGACCACAGCCTCCTCTTATCTTAATGGCCAGAGTCGAACTCCCACCCTCTTCCTGGCCCCCCTGGTCCCTCTCCTCCCATAAAACTTTGCTTACTGAAGTCCCCTTGGCCCACAACCGTTCCTTTCTTCCTCAATGCTTTCCCGCTACACTCCGGCCCAACTAAAAGCATCCTATAAAACCCCAAACTCGTTTTGGATGCTGCTGCTTTCTTTTCTCGTGGGGACTGCTGGGCAGTTCAGACCCCGAATAAAGCTCCGCCCTTCGGCCTCAGTGCCTCTCTGGTGTCAGGTTCTTTAGTTAGACCACACCTTAACCCCAGCTGCTATGATTTCACCAGTGGCCCTGACCTGTCCCCGAGTTCACGAGTGCAGTGGCCCTGACCTGTCCCCGAGATAGTTTCATCTCAACCCTTCCTGAGTTCTGGCTCTTCCAACTTTTCTGCCTCCATTTCCCTCAAGTTCCCTGAGCCTCATGGGAAGGATATGTGATGTAGATGTCCTATTTATAGCTGAGTATTCCACTGACACTGGTTCTCTGCATTCTGACCAGTTTCATTTTGCTCTTTGAAATCCACTCTACAGGATCATCTGTGTGACAGAGGGTTTGCAACTCTCCATTGGAGCCTGGTGGCCTCTTCCAGTGGGTACATGCCTGGGAAGACAATGACTGCCCCTCTCCCACAATCCATCAGTAGCTAACAGTTAGTTCATCAGGGAGGGGCCAAATTTTTTTCTAAGAAATGAGTGACCCCAAATTTCAGGAAATTTAACTCACCTGAGCTGCTTCATTTGGTACTAGAGGGTAGTGGGGTAGCTTTCCAGGTGGATGTTCATTCTTAGTACTCATCTATAGAGTTTGAGCACACACACACACACACACACACACACACACACAACACACACACACACGCACACATTCACACATACCCATTGCCACCTTTAGTTACTGGTGTTTNGGTCCTGGACTGCATGTCCCTTGATGCCCCCATGAGNCCTTCCTTGATCCATGATTGACTGATGATTGGCTCAGTTTGGTAAAGACCCGTTCCAGGCAGCCACAGCTGAGCCGTAATTTTAGAAACTTGATCTTTAAACCAAATGAGCCTGGTGTATTATGGTCTCTAATTTTAAAGTGATTTTCTCTCTTCAGAGCTAGGGATCGAACTTGGAGCCTTACANATACTAGTCAGATGCTCTACCATAGAGCTACACTTCCAGNCTCCAATGTTAAATATTTATTTATTTAGTCATTCACATTCCTTTGTGTGTACGTATATGTGCTGGCACACAATTGTGTACATGCTCGTGGAAGCCAGAGAATAACGTTGGCTGTCATTGCTTGAGTGTCCTCCAATTTGTTTTATTTGAGACAGTCTTTCAGTGGCCTGGAGCTCACCAATAGGCTAAGGATACTGGCCAGGCAACACCAGAAATCCTTCTGTCTCTGTCTCTCAAGTACTGGNATTACAAATTCATTCATCACATTTGCTGGTTTCATTTGGGTTCTGGGGATTGAATTCAGGACCTTGTATTTTCGAGGCACNCAAATGTACTGACAGAGCCACCTCCCTAGTCCCTTAAATGTTAATTTTTGATTGACAGTCATACATATGTCTTATATATTAGCATGTAATTATATGTATTTATAGGGTACAATGTGATATATAAATTCATGTGCATATACAGCACATATACAGTATAATGATTAAAGCATTTTCAACTACTGGCACTTTAAGGTTGATATTTAGATCAAGCTAACATGCTGTAGTAGTATAGTCTCCGATTTTTAATTAGTTAATTAATTATATATTATTTTCCTGAGGCAGGGTCTCATGTGGCACAGGCTGGCTTCTAACCTTCTGTATAGCCATGGATGACATTGAACTCTCAGNCTCCAAGTTCTGTGATTACAGGGAAGCATTCACTATGCCCNGCTCCCTTTTCTTGATTGACACTTAACTGCATGTTGTATAAACTGACACATAATTGAATATATTTATGGGGTACAATGTGATGTAAGTAGCCTATCCATCATCTTAAACATTTATCATCCCTTTGTGGAGTGAACATTCAAAGTCATGTCTTCTAACTACTGTAAGTCTGTAATGTATCATTAATAATTCTCTCCACCCTAATGTGCAATAGAACATCAGGACATAGGCCTCCTAACCACATCATCAGGTGTGCTGCCCATTCTGTCTCCTTGCCCACTTCTCTACACTATTCTACTCTTCATTTACTATTGTGTGTATATATGCAAAGGCTATGAAATCAGTAGATCAGGGGCCGGTGAGATAATTCAGGGGGTAAAGGCACTTGATGTACAAGCCTGGGGGTCTTCAATTTGATCAATGGAACCCATGTAAAGGCAGAAGGAGAGAACCAACTCCACAGTTGTCTTCTCATCTCCATATGTGTGCCTTCGCATGTGCATGCCACAGACACATTATACACATACATACACAATAATAAATGTTAAACATTAAAAAAAGAAGCGAATATGTCAAAGAGATAACTATACTCTCATTTTTATTTCAGCATGATTGACAGGAACCAAGGAATGGAACCAACCTTAACATTCATCCAGTGATGAAAAAATAATGTGGAACACACACATACACACACACACACACACACTAGGATGTTATTCAGGCACCAAAAAAGATGTATTTAGCTATGCCTCCTGTAATTTGTGACAACCCAGAGAGATCTGAAGGGCATTATATTAAGAGAAATAACACAGGCACCACATGATTGCATTAATATGTAGAGTCTAGAAGTACTGATCTCCAGTTTTCTGTGTGTAAACTGAAGCAATGTGAAGATACAACTCCATTCTTCCGATGCTCAATAGGTCCTCAATGAGTCACGTCAAATCTAACGAGGACCCAGCCGAGAGGCATTGAGGGGCTCAGGCTTCAGTGGATGAGTGATTTCTCAGAATTCTCATAAAGACCTGAAGCTAGGAGGACAGGAAGAAAGAAGACAGGGTTCCAAGGGTAAGGAATACAGAAGACTCATGTGCTCATGACCTAAGGTGAGTCTGAGGATGGAATTACTGCATCAAGAAGGTCCAAGAGACATCAATAGTAGAGGCAAAGAGGGGACTGCAAGGAGCATGGGNGGAATGCTGCTGTCACAGGAAAGATGCTGAACTGCTGTTGGGTGCAAGACTTTTCCCGGGTAGATGCCAGGTAGGGAACCCATGACAGACCAAAGTAACGATTCCACCAAAGTCTAACTTGGTGAGCCAGTCGAATTTTACTGGCCTTACTAAGAGGAGTATGGATGGGAGGGGCTACTTACTGAAGCANGGATGACTCAAAAGCAGACACGTCACCAAAAAGCCCACCTCAACATGGGTGGTGACTCCCAGAAGCTGCATGTCTGAAGGATTTGCAGGTGGCTCGACAGGTCCGAGAATGTCCACTCAGTAGCTTGGTTGTTCAGTTTCTTCCCGCAGNGGCTGTTGCAGATCCCACAGCTCTTCAGGAATCTTAAAAGTTTCAGCTTCCCCAGATATGTGAGGTTTGTTCTTTCCCAGAGTCTCATGAATCCCCTGCTCCCTCCAAAGGGGGCGCGGGGGAAGGATTTTTTCAGTTTAGAGGTAGGTAGGATACAACAGCTGGACTGTGCTGGGGCGGTCCATACTCTCATCTTGAGTCCTGGCCCTGATGCAGGGTGTTGCCTGCTTTGGAGACCATTGTTGCATTCATAGCAACAACGCAGAATTTAAGATAGAAAAGAGACCTCCAGGCTCTTAGAGTGCATTCGGTTCTACAGAACATTCACTGAATATATCCTACATGAAATGCACCTTTCTTTAAAAAATGTCTATTTATTGATTATGTGTTTATGTGTGTGCGTATACGAGAGACAGAGTGAGAGCGAGAGAGCGAGTGAAAGAGAAAGAGAGACAGAGATGCGGTGTCATGATCTTTCTCACCTCAAAGGACAAAAATGAACACAAATCAGGCTTTTTTCGGGGGAGGAGGGGGGAGTTGAGGACTCCTGAGCCTGGAAACTGCAGGGGTAGATGTGTCTTTAAATTTTCTGGAATCTAATGCTAAAAAGAATTTGTTTCAGGGGCTGGGGAGATGGTTAAGAGCACTTAATGCTCTTGCAGAGGCTGAACCAGGGCCTTTCTTTGCTTCTGCCACACTGAGGTTACACATCCACCTCCGTGCTAAGATTCAGACGTGGGTCCTGGGTCTCAGGACTCAAGGCTTCGTGCTTGTTCAGCAAGCACTTTACCAACTGAGCCATTTGAGCCATTACCAACGTGATCTCCGTTGTATTTAAACTCCGCCATCGAATAAAACATCATTTTGTGAACTGTGGACTCATGTATTCGATCGAACACTTGGTCCCTAATTGGTGATGCTGTCTCAGGAGGTTATGCAACCTTTGGGAGGTGCAGTCTTGCTGGAGGAAGTTTGTCACTAGGGATAAGCGTTGAAGGTTTATAGCCTCGCCCCACTTCCTGTTCTGTTTCTTCCTGCTTCCTGTGCGTGGATGAAAATGCAACCAGCCTGCTTCCTGATCTTTACAGCATTCCATGCCTTCCACACTATGATGGACACTAACCCACTGGAAGAACAAGCCAAAATAAACACGTCCCTCGTTTTGGTCATTGTATTTTATCATAGCAACAAAAAAGCAACTAAAACAAACCAACAAATTACGGCGTTAGTTGCTTTCCTCATTATTGTGGCAAAATACCTAGCAAATGCACCTCCGGAAAAGTGCTTCTTCTCGTGGCTTCAGATGAGTGGTCCATATGGCACGGCAGCAGGGGCATGAGGCAGCGGTCACATTGCACCCACATTCCGGAAGCAGAGAGCAGACAGGAAGTCGGGGTCGGTAGTTAAATCCCCAAGGTCTACTCTCAGTTACCCACTTCTTTGGGCAAAGCTCCTGAAGTTTCAACAATCTTCAAAAAGGTAACATCACAGCTGGGGACCAAGTGCAAACACACAAGCCTGTGGGGGACATTTCACATTTAAACTGCGACATTCCCCAAGGGAATCTTTCTCTCCTTCAGCTCATGTCCTGGCAAGTTCTTCCCCTAGCATTTTCTTCCTCCCTGCCAGCACAGTGTGATGATCTGGCTGCCCCCTGCTGCTGCTAATTGCCCCCTGCAGCCTCTAAGACTCTCCTCTGGTCTGGCCTAAGGCCCAATGTCTTTTTTGGGAACGACTCCAAGAAGCATTGATAATCACATTATTGAACTCTGTTTAGCCTGAGACTTTATTTAGAAAGGGTATTTAGGGACAGTGTCACAGAGCTGCAATCTTTACATTGCCATAAGGCCCAACCAAGGGCTTCATCCAGGATGTATTTCATATTCTGCTGATGCTGTCTTGAAAAAAATGTAAATATACATATGTATGTATGTATGTGGATCATAAATTACATAGAAAACATGGGGATGCTTGTTGTCATGTCGGTGAGGCTGAATTCACTCTTATTTGAATGGATGAAACACAAGGGAGGGGCTTGTTATAGAAGAAATGTGGAAAGGAAGTGTTACTGCAGTTGTTAGGGTCAGAGGCTGGCCCTGGCAGCCCTGACAACCTAGCCTTGGCTACCCACCCTTAACAAGCAAATTAAAGAGGAAAATAGCATTGAAACTCAGAGAGAGAAGTTGTTCAACATGGCAAGGCAAACTATCTATTGAGTCATCTTCTCAATCCCCACTCTGTTCTCAAAGAGACTTGTGGACTAATGACTTTCCTCCCACAGCAATTACCCATCGCCAAACTCTACATCGTCTTTCTCTTACGTCCACGATTCTTGGTCTTCAGATGACATGATGGTATTATAACCAAGATATTATGGATATGAATCTCTTATGTCTGACAACATTGTGGATGTGCATATAATGTTTTAGAGAAGGCAGCTGACATTTAAAATCATATTTGTTAGAGGTGTGTGTGTGTGTGTGTGTGTGTGTGTGTGTGTGTGTGTATCTCTGTCATCTGTCTATGTTGTATCCTTGTTTGTGGACCAGAAGAGGGCACTGGACTCCTTGGAGCTCGAGTTACCGGCAATTGTGCACCACCCAATGTTACTGCTAAGAACCAAACTCAGGCCTTCTGGAAGAGGACCCAGTGCTCTTAACTTCTGAGCCATCTCTTCAGCTCCTAGAGAGACGTCTTTATAGTTGTTTTACTTTGTGTGCTTAAACTACAGTTTTGTGTAGAAGGAAAATAAGTTGATATCATGTTTCATGAGAAATATATTCTAGTAGTGAGAAAGAGAAAGTCTGTGTACATCACAAAGGGAATGATAAACGGATTGCTATGGGACACATTGAAAAAATGCCTCCATCGGATTGCTTGTAGGCAAGTCTGTGGAGCNTTTTCTTGGTGAATAATTGATGTGGGAGGGCCCAGCCACAGTTCTGTTGTTCTAATTGTCGTACAAGCATAAAGAACTGAATTCAGTCCCGAGCATCCACTTAAATCCCAGTGCTGTTTCAAATATGAACTGTTCCCCACCAAGTTCATGTGTTGGAATCATTGGTTCCCAGTTGGTGGTACTGTTTTGGAAGGTTCTGGAAATTATATAGGCTAGGGCCTAGCAGGAGGAAATATTTCATTAGAGGCACGCTTTTGAAAGTTACACCTGGTCCTTGGTCCTCTTCTCTCTGCCTCACACCATTAGGTGAGCGGCTGTGCTCTGGCATACCCTCCCCAGTGTGATGGGCTGATACCTCTAAATGGCGGGCCAGTATACTCCTCATTTTAAGATGTTTTGTCAGCTAACTGACACAATCCCAGCACAGATGAGGTAGAGACAGGCTCACACTGTCATGTCCATCTTTTAGGCGGGTGCTAGGGATCAGCTCAGGCTCTTATGCTTGAATTGTGACTGGAGCCATCTCTCTAGCCACCACAGTTCTTCTTATGGTGGGAAACTCTGTACTGACCATAAATGGAGTGCCCAAGGGCCACACAACTATGCTGCCTCTTTAGGATTCTGTGCCCCTTGGCAGGATTGCCAGCATGTGGNTGTGTCTCCCAGCCCATCAAACTCATGCTGGTCTCTTCCAACTCAGCCTGGGGCAAATGCTTCTTCTACAACTTCACTCTCTAGAAAGACTTCATCTTCTGCTCTTAAACAAAAACTACAANACCATTTCCTNAGAGGGACCTGAACCTCTTTCAAAGAACAAGGAGAATTTGTGCAGCCCGAAAGACAGTGTAGGAATCAGCACAAAATCCCAGTGTGAGGATTTCAGAGCTTTTTTACCTGGAGGAGGAATGTCACAAGGACTTACTTGTTTAAGAAGTGTTCTCACATACACACTCAGAGGTGTGCTTCCATGATCTTCTAAGTGGTTCTGGATCCAAGTGAAATGACTCTCAAGATGGACCAGAGCACTAATAGATGTGGCATCTGCCACTTCTGTCTGTTATCCCATTTCCTCTTCTACTCCATCCAAGGCTCGGTACCTTTTGGCATTGGCTGTCCCTTGCCTGAGAGGTCCCTTCCTTATATATTAATGTGTCCATCACCTCTGCTTCTGGTGTTTGCTTTTTTTTTTTTTTTGACCACAGTAATCAAGGTATCAATGTCTCTTTCATGGGATCCCCCCTTTTCTTCTTACCCTGACTTATTTTCCTCCGTCTCTCAGAATCATTAGGTAAGTGGCATATTTTCCTTGCTTATTGGATCTGTGCCTGTCTCTCCTGGGAGGGCAAAGACTTTCACTCATTGTAAATTCTCTATCACCTAGATACTGCTCAGTGCACCACAGGCACTCAGTATTTATTTGTTGACTGACAGAAGGAATGAGTGAATGAAAACATAATTGTGCAGATGTGTAGCATTTTCTGCTTCAGCGTTTTATGTGAACTTGATATCATAGAGATGTTCCCACAACCCGCTCATTTTTTTCTGTTTAATAATAGATTTCTATAGTCTCTCTATGACAGTACATAAAGAAACACACCATTCTCTTTTGATGGCTGCAATAGGATTCGGTAGTATAGCTATAATAAAGTGTGTTCAACCAGTTTTCTGCTGATGGACTTGGCTTTTTTTTTTTTCTCTCCCTTGCTTCAATGATGCTGGCACTTCACTCACGCAGAATATTTCTCTAGAATAAACACCAAGAGGTGAAATTGCTTGGTGAAAAAGGTGAAGGAAAAATTGACAGCCCATTTGCATTTCNGCTATTCCCCCTTCCAGATGAGAATGTTTATAATCTCATACTCTACCCTTCCCCGCACCACCCCCCTTTGATGGGGAGAAAATTCTTAGAAGTTGGTGGCAGCACAATTGATGAGGGTAGATCCTTTGGGGCTGCTATGGACAGATGAGCCATGAGCTGAAGTTTCTGAACAATCAGCCAGGGTGGATAGCTCTTTCTCAACTCCATCAGCATTTCTGTCTCTTATACACATCTAGATGTGTATAAGAGACAGGCTATGGACAGATGAGCCATGAGCTGAAGTTTCTGAACAATCAGCCAGGGTGGATAGCTCTTTCTCAACTCCATCAGCATTTCATATCTGCACCCACCAAACGGGGCCTTGACCAGGTGCTCTCAACTGTGTGCTCTGTCATGTTGTTTCATTGGATTGATCACGTTCTTTAATGACATCAGTTGACCCCTTGTTGACGGAAGTCAGGAGTCCTAGGCGTTTTCAGTCGCCATCTTTCCCACACACATCAAATTCATTGCCTATCACTGACAATGCCAATTGGTAATTTAGACCATTGGGTCTGTAGTGACTTACAATTGTCCAAGGGCTGAGGTCATCATTTTTTTTTTTTTTATGTGAGCTATAGTGTTATTTGTGATGGAAGGAGAAGTCCTGCAAATGACAGAGNACTAAAACAGAGGTAGGGAGCATGCTACTCTTACATTTTTTACTCTTGTTTATAAAACACGGCTTTCTTCAACATCTTGAAGTNGAAACATAGAAGGCTCTCTTTCCTTTGCTTCATGATAAGCACAAACAGCTCTAGTCAGAGTTGAATTCCTTCNCTAAGGAGAAACCATTCTATCAGATAAGGTGGCACATACCTACAATCCCAGATGCTTAAGAGGGTGAAGCAGGGGACCACAAGTTTGAGACCTGTCTTATCTACAGAGTGAGTTCTGGAAAACTTAATGTGATTCTGCCTTAAATGAANAGTAATAAGAGGACCCGAGTGTAGCTCTGTGGTGGGACCCTTGCCTAGGACTCCTCCCCTGAGGAACTAAGGTGAGACTCAGCACTAAAATGCCTGTCTAGAATCTCCAGTGAGTGGCTGGGGTGTCTCAATGGCAGAACTCCTCCTGCCTAGAATCCCACAGGTACGGCTCACTGGTAGAGTAGTTGTTTAGCATACCCCAGTATAGGGCCGGGGAAATTGCTCACCACTAAAGTACTTGCCTATAATTCTTCAGGGAAGGTATGGATGGTGGCTTAATGGTAGAACACTTGCCTGGACTCCAGCGAAGGCCAATGGGTATTGTTGAGTAGTAGACCACATTGCNTAGTATGTGTGCGGCCAAAAGGGTGATCTTCCTATTTTCCAATTCTCTCAAATTAAAACCCATTGATGTTACCTTAGGATTATGAAGAACTATTTCTTCATAAATATGCAGCCTTAGTCTTGTCTCTTACAAGCAGAGCTCCATCCAATTCTTCCACCCCAGTGTGTGCTATTTCTTATGTCAGAGCTTTATCCCCCCNGTCATACAAAGCTGAGCTGAGNCAGAATCTGGACTCTGTTAACTTTGATTGCTTCTCTCTAGCTCTTAGCTTTATACCCGTTTCTGCTGCTAGGGATGATTAAATACCTTTCTCGATAAAACACAAGGATGTTGCCTTAAAAAAAAAGTGCATGAGGAGGATCATAATTCTTGATTGATTCTAAGATATAAATGATAATATGTTGTCAGGGAAGTTGATAAAGTCACCCTTTCATGATTAATACAATCTTGCATGGTTTGTGAGAACATCACGCTATTCAAAGCATTCCAAGTGTTGTAATCTCATTCAGCCTTTGTTCTTAGGTGGGAAGGTTTTTTTAAAAAAATTAATTTTGTACATAAGCTCTTCGGAGATCAATTCCCTCAATCAGTTCTCTTTTGCATCCGACCCCTTTAAAAGCTAACTAAGAAGCTGGAGAGATGGCTCAGTCAATAACATGCTTATCACAACACATGAGGACCCAAGTTCAATCCTTACCACCCCTGTGAAAAGAGCCAGGCAGAATGGCTCATGCATGTAATCCCAGCATTGGAAGGTGGAGACAGGAGAGTGATCACTGGTCAACCAAGCTAGATGAACTGGAGAGCTATAGGTGCTGTGATGGATCCTGTCTCCAAAAGTAAAAGGTGTGACTCAGTGGCTAAGAGCATTCATTGTTCTTTCTGAGGACGCGAGTTCAGTTCCCAGCACCCACTTAGGGTGGTTCACAACCACATGTATCTCCAGCTCCAGAGGATCTGATGTCTTCTGTTGCTGCCCCAANGTGTACACAGTCTCTCTCCTACATCAATAAACATAAAAATAAAACATTCAAAAATAAATAAGATGGAGAGTAATAGAGGCTGATACCTGATGTTGACTTCAGGCCTCCACACATATGTACATGTGCACCTGAACACACATATGTACACCACCACCACCACCACACGCATACAAGCTAACTAAATGTCTCCAAGTGTCACAGGTACCAACACTTCCACCCTGAAGGAATTCTATCCTCTCAAGACTGAGGCAGCAGCCAGGCTTTCCAAACTCCATATCCAGGTCATGATGCCTCTTTGGCAATGTGTCAAGAGTTATACTCAACTTACAGTGAAAGACCTTGGTCTCTGGCAGATGGATGTACCGTGTGTGGGGAGCAGTGAGGAGAGGGGGAGGCAAGGCAGCTGCCAGCCAGTGAACTTAAAAGAAAAATCAAAAATGAAATAAGGAAAGTGACAGTAGAGAACATAATGAAGTATATAAACCCGGATAAAGCAGCGCAATGGGTAATAAAAAGTGAAATAGGATGGAGGGGGCACGCAAACTGCAGCCGCATAGATCATGAATGCATTAGGCAGAGGAGACAGTGAGAGGGAGGAGGGGAGAGCTGGGCCATCTCACAGAACTCATTAAAGGAGACTCCTCATGCTTTTAGGGAAGCCTGCTGAATTTGTGAAGCTGTGGCTTAAAGCTTGGCACGCTACATTTCTGCAGTTTGTGGAAGGCTCTTTATGCCCACAGAGTGGGGCTGTCAAGTGATGGGGGGGCAGATGTTTGTATATGTAGAGGTCAGAGGACAATCTCAGTTGTCATTCAACAGGGGCTCCCCACCTTGTTTTGAGGAGNCCTCTCGTTGGGCTAGAGCTCACTGACTCAGGCCGTCTGCCCAGTGAGCCCAAGGAATCCCCATGTCTCTACCTCTCCATCACTGGAATTATAGGTGCATGCCACCATGTTCCACTTTTTATGTGTGTCCTGGACATTGAACTCTGGTCCTCGTGCTGGCAAAGTGTCATGGTTATCATTAGCTGTCAACATGACAGGAACTAGGGTCACCTGAGAAGAAGGAGTCTCAATTGAAGAGTGTTCCCCAGATCGCTTTGGACTGCAGACATGTCTGTAAGACATTGTTTTTTTATTTCTATTTGATATAAGAGGAGCCAGTCAAATGTGGGCAGTGACATCCCTAGGCAGGTGGACATGAGCTGTATAAGAAAGGTAGTTGAGCATGTCGATAAGCAGCATCCCCCCATGTTTTCTGCTTCAAGTTCCACCCTCACATCCCCGGNTGATGGAATGTCACCTTGAAGGTGAAATAAACTCCCCTTTCCCCTCAAATGGCTGTTAGTCAGGGTATTTATCACAGCAACAGAGAGTAAACCAGGACACAAGGCAAGCATTCAGCCAACTAAACCATATCCCAGGACTCAGGCAATTTCAATGTAACAACCATGTTGAACTTAGTTGGTCTGAGGGTCTCTGCTAATGTATGAGAACCTCCTAAGGCGTCTGTACTGCTGCCCATCACGGGCTATGATATCAACTCTGGGACCATAGGCATTTCCTGTTACATTAGCGAATAGTGGTATATTGTGCCTGGATTTCCAGTACGTTTCAAAATTGGTACCACACAGAGTTCATCCAGGCCTTCTTTCTCAACAGTTATTTTTTATTTTTAATGATTTTTTGGTTTTGGAAGTGGAAACCAGTCTTGAAGCAGAAGACAAAGAGCTTGCACATAAATCTTCTTAAGCAAACCCGTGCAAAGTACTGATGCACTTTATAAGCTGTAAACTGGATTTTTATTAGCCATTTATGAGCCATTTTTTATGATGCAAGTTTAATATTAAACTATAAAGTTCACAATGCACTCACAAAGACAGAGAGGCTCCGCTCACTTCATAACACTTGACTTGGGAGTCTGGCAAAGAAGCCGATCGTATCATGTCATTTCAGTAAGCTGACTCAGTGGGGATTTGGAAAACCGGTATAGGATTAGGTCTGGGAATTGACAGGCGCTGGGGTATGTTGTCGGCAGGAGTGGGAGGGAGTGATCAGCGACAGCCATAAAAATAAATGCACAAGCTGGGAGGTAATTTTTCTTCTGACTTTTCTGGAGCGTGGGGCCTTTATAGCCATTTAGTAGAGGAGTATTCTCCAGAGTAGCAATTCGTTCTGTGAGCAACAGCAGCAATATATTGCTCTTTGATTTGGGGCGACCTATCCTTTCCCTAATAGATCAGTGTGCCTGGTACTTTTTTATTCCCAATGATGAAAACTCAGTTTGTTTGGAGAGCCCGACACCGGGTAATTGGAATAGCAGGAGATATCATGAGTGTGCTAAATTTAGGTTTGCATTGTTTATTTTTCCTAGAGGGGAAGAGCTATCTGGTACATGGAGAGTGGATGGCTCATCATGGCNGTCACGTTGAAAGACATTATTAATTACCAATGAAGAGAGATTCCAATTACAAACCACAAAGTATCATACCCCAGATGCTTTGAATCAGGTACGGACTGGAGTTTTTCTAGAAGGTGATGGATTATACTTCACTGGGTCAAAGGACTCAAAATACCATATGATGCATAAACATATTTTCACTTTGAAGAGCCATATCCCCTCTGGGATATCAAAAGATTGCAATTGTTCCATAATGCACTGGTGAGCCTTTATTTGTAGATAAGCATGATGACTAACCATGTTGTCTTGGTTTCTTTTCCTGTTGCTGTGATTAAAAACACCCTGACAAAAGCAACTGATGGGAGAAAGGGTTTATTTGATGCACAATTCCAGGTTACAGTCTTTTTAGGGAGGTCAGGGCAGGAACTTGAAGCAGCTATTTACACACACTGTCAAGAGCATTGGAAAATAAAAACATGTGACTAGTCAGCTGCTTTCTCAACTCTTAATACAATCCAAGATCCCCTGCCTAAGGAATGGCACCGCCCACATTGGGCNGGTCTTCCCATCTCAATTAATGCAATCAAGACAGTCCCTTACAGGCATGCTCACAGGCCAACCTGATCTAGATAGTACTCTATTAAGACCCATTTCCNGGTGATTTCTAGACATTGTCAGGTTGACAATTAACACTAGCTATCACTACTGTCAACTTGACTAGATTTAGAATCACTTAGGAGATAGACATCTAGGTGTGTCTGTGAGATTTAAATAATGTGGGAAGACTCACCCTGAGCATCAACATTCATTTTTCTCTGCTTCCCGACTACAAATGCAACATAATCAGCTGCCTCACATTCCTGCCGTCATGCCTTCCCCACAACGATGAACTGTGAATCAAAATACAACCTTCTTTTTTAGATTGAGTTGGTCAGATTTTTGTCATAGCAATACAAACAGTAACTAATACAATGACTTTATGGCAAAAGCTATTTTCCCCAACCCCTCTTGAAATGAAGTTTCACATAGTCTAGTCTAGTGGACTCCTTATTCTTTCATTAATTTATTCCTGAATCTTTATTCCATGCCAGGTTCTCTCATCAGCAACAGAGATACATTGTGGGATTTAACTTTTGCCTTTGTCACTTTATAGACATCTTCTCCTTATTGTCAAAGTCCTCATTCATCTCTCTGAAAGTCCATACTGGTTTGTGCCGTTATGGGCGCATTCATTTCTCTCTGCTCTAGACTGTGAATGTACTATGATCAGGCAGCTGTGCGCCACCCAGGGTGAGTGCTGGGACTTGAACCAGGGACCTCTACAAGAGCGGCAAATGTTCTTAACTGCTGAGCCATCTCCCTGGCCTTTTTAACTCTTATTTTTTATTGATATTCTCTGTACCACTAGCTAGAGGGCAACTATTCCAATACATGAACAGATGGGCAACATTTGCATTTAGGGCCTGGAAGCCTAAAGGGCATAACAACATAAGAGCCAAGAGATGGGATGAACAATATATATATATATATATATATATATATATTTATATTTTCATTAAATATCTACTTTCCTTAAGGTGTGTTAGCTTTTTAATCACTGTATCACCAAGTGGAAAACCTGCTCCCAATTCCATCTTTCCCTTTAATTTCCTGCATGCCTGGGCTCTGGTTGACTCATGAGCAATGTGGGCATAATAATATCTGCCTTTCCCCTGACTTAGAAGAGTTTTAGATGTTTACAATGAAATCATGAGTACGTTCTGAAAATATTTTCAAAATATACAGACATGATAAGTGCTGTTATGACTGTTCTTATTAATTAAGAAGTGCTCTATATAGATAATTGAAGTTGTTTTAGTTTCATTTCTGTTGCTGTGATAAAGTATCTGGACAAAAAGGAACTTANGGGAGAAAGGGTTTGTTTTAGCTCGCAGTTTCACGCTGCAATCCATGAGAGNGGAGAAGTCAAGGTGGCAAGAACTTAAAAGAGATGTTCACATCACGTCCACAGTCCAGAATGGGAAGAAATGAACGCATGCACACTCCCTCGCTTGCTGTACTCAAATGGATTTCTCTACCCAAACAGGTCAGGGCCCCTTGCCTAAGGAATGGTGCCACCCACAGTGGGCTGGGTCTTGCTACATCAACAACTTAATTTGTCTCAGATAGTGGATCTCAGTCCCTGAAATAAAACTCAGAGTCTGCAGTGTGAATTTTCATCAGGGGAAACTGGGGACCCAAAAAGCATGCCAAAAAAAATTCAAAGGATCCAGAGTGTCTCCAGGACTGAGTTTTTATTAGAAACAATTGCATGCAAAGATACCAGCTATGCAGTCATTAAGCCGTGCTTACAAAGAATAGAATGTTTTGCTTAATAGATCACCAGGAAGCAAAATAGACACAAATGTATGGCTAGAAAAGTGTATGGGAACATAGCAAGCCCATCCATCTTAAGAAGTAGCACATCCCTGCATCAACTGGAAAGCCTGTTATATGGATCATTCCTCTGACGTCAGTGTGTCAAGTGTCAGTGAACTCCTGAGGTGCAGAATATATTTCTTCTCAGATAAGTATGTTGGCAACATCTCCCCGTTTTTGTTTCTGCAATAAAGTTAAGATAACTAATTTTGGAACCAGTTCTTCCTGTCTAGTCAATGGTTTCAAACGTGTTTGACAGACTCCATGAAGAAGCATATAAACAATAATCAGAATCATTAAACCAAGCAAGCCAAACACAACAGTTCCAAAACAGTTAAAGGGACTGAGGGACACTATTCCTTCAGTTAATCTTTCCAATAGTTGGTTCCTTTGCCAACACAGGGGTCTTAGCTGTTGCCATAGCCCAAGACCTGGGGCTGTAATTTTAGTCCATGCATTATGAAACAGATCCAATCCTAACAGATGATTTTTTAATCCTAGACCATTCTTGTTCTGATTCACTATATGGAACTTGGGTAACACAATATTGGGTGACATTAGAATGGCATCTTGGAGGTTGTGACTGATGCAAGTCCTACACTTACTTTCCAAATACAGGGTAATATTACTCTTGAATAATAGGGTCCTTTAGTAGTTGAATTTCACTGAAAATCTCTTGGTTGATGGGAATTTGGGATTTGTCGGGTTTTAGGAAAGTCCTTTTAAAATTCTTGTACAAAAGAAGCTGTGTTTCACCTGTAACAGTAATACCAGCTAAGGTCACACTTCCAGCAATTAGCTGCCATATAAACCTTGTGGTGCATCCCTGTAGGTGATTTGTCATTTCACACGTGGAGGCTACAGCTGAAATCTTGAGCCCAAATGNTTTCACCTAGGCAGCTTCTGTTATTTTAAGAATCATGGAATCCTTTCTCCAGTGAGTATAGTTAATGCATTGTTGCAATTAGCAGTCAAGACAAGCAATCCAGATGCATTATAATTTATTTGCACATTTCCTNACAAAATAACAAAGGGATTAAGGATACATGTTGATGCACACAAGTGCTTATTTTGGGTTACNTTTAAATAGGTAACATTTTGAGTTCCATCCCAGTGATAATCTCCCTAGTATAGCATGACTGACTTCCTTTCNACCCCAGCTTCTAGATATGATCCTGCATAGGCCACCCCAAATCCCATCTTAAGAGGAGGTGGGTCTAACCCACCTGTATCCCACTTCATAGAGTTATTGGAAAGGGTATCCGTGTGATAAGAGTAATTAAATTTAATATATCCAGTCCCCACCCAATATTCAATTTTCCCCATTTACCAATTCTCCATAGAATTCCCATTCTATTACCTCTCTTTTAGCTATACTTTTATTAGAAGGATGAGTAGCAACACAGACCATCTTCAAAGTTTCTATGTTAATTCTGTGTTAATACCTATAATTAACACAGAAAAGTCTATTTGAAGAATGTCTTAGTTTCTTTCTATTGCTGTGACAAGACACCATGACCATGGCAACACACAAGGAAGCATTTGATTAGCCTTATAGTTTCAGATGATTAGAATCAATATGGTGAAACAAAAGCGTGGTAGCAGGAACAGCCNAGAGCTCATATCTTGATCCCAAAGCAGGAGGCAGACAGCACACTAGGAATGGCATNAGTCTTTTGAAATATCAAGCCATCCCCCAATGACACAACTCCTTCAACAAAGTCACACTATGTAATCCTTCCCAAACAGGTTCACCAGCTGGCGGACCTCATGAATTCAAACACTTGAGCCTATGGTGACCATTCTCATTCAAACCACCACAGAGAATAAATGGCGTTGCTAAGGATCCCAGGCTCACATCCATGGCTGTTATAAAGTTTTTGGGGAAACACAGGCCAGCCAGATCCATAATCCTGGGGGAAAGCAAAAGAAGCTCTTAGCAGCAATGAATAGTAGAGGTTGAGAANCTAAACCCATATAGCTGTAAGAGAATATAGCCATGAACCCNGTGGAAAGTAAGAGTTAAGGCAGATAAGTAGTGTTATTTAAAAAGTACAATTGGGGCACATCAAACAAAGTGACAGATGAACTGTAACACGCTGAAGAACACGTACCCAATAAATCTGCCCATATGCAGAACCCACCAAAGCACTTATGACAGAGAGCATCATAACAAAAATATTTACAGGGAGAAGGGGTTGGCCCGAATCAACTCTCACACTGCCTTATTTGACATCTTGCTCATTTCCCCCTCAGGTTAGGGATGGCATCATCTATGTTTGGGGGGCAAGTTAGTCACTGATTGACCTATAGCATTCAGCTGAAGATTGACTCTAACAGAATATCCCCCCCTGGAATCCAAGCACAGTTGTTTTCATGNCTTGTGCATGCATGCCTCCTGCCTCAAGTAAGAAGGTCTCAGAGGCCTTTTTCCATGTTACCCTGTGGATCCCACAGAAAACCTGGGGGGTAAGGGCCAAATCAAGAGGCAGATCCAGTATAGTGTTCTTTCACAGAACATCTATCACCACCTGTAGAAAAAAAAATAAAATTAAAAAAAAATGATCAATGCTTGGGATAATAAATCATGGACTTGAGGGTGTTACTTCCTCTTTTAGTTTTGGAAGCTGTAATTTTAACATTCCATTGGTCCTTTTAACAATAGTTTGTTTTGTTGGATTGTAAAGCATGCCAGTTTTGTATGTAATACTCCAAAATGAGGGGCTGGAGAGATGGCTCAGGGGTTAAGAGCACTGGCTGCTCTTCCAGAGGTCCTGAGTTCAATTCCCAGCAACCACATGNTGGCTTACAACCATCTACAGTGAGACCTGGTGCCTTCTTCTGTTGTGAATGCATATATGCAGACAGAACACTGTATATATAATAAATAGATCTTTCTAATAAAAAAAAGAATACGCCAAAATGAATAGAATGTTTGGAGAGTTATAGAATTATATATAGGTTAGGTATCCATTTTGATCATAAGAGCCATAGAAATAGCAAATAATTTAGCCAACTATGTGGAGGAGTAATTAGTTTGGTATCATTGATGTTTATCTTGGGACCAATAAGCTATTTTACCTATGTAGGAATGGTCAGTAAAAGTGTGAGGGTGTTAGGCAGGGGATAAGAGGAAGAAATGGTAGGAACAGCAAAAGAGGTGTGTTGTATGAACTATGGAATCTTATCACTGGACTTATGATATAAGGTTTGTCCTGCAATAGAATCTAATTGTGCTATTTTTTTTTAATGGGGAACCAAAAGTATAAAAAGAGATAATTTGTGAAATATCAAAAGAGACAACAATAAGATTTGGGTCTCACCCTAATAATTGAATTGACTTTTTATGTTATTTTTTTTTAAATGAGAGATGATGTTAAGTTAATATAGGAATAATAGACCATTGGAGTTGAGATGGCAAATGTATCCATTCATGATGTCAAGGGCCAGNGTCAACTGAGCCATAATGCCTGTAGGAAGTAAAGGTGTATTTAAAAGAAATAAATACACAGAAAAGCGGCAGTCAATTTTTATAATTTAAACATTAAGTGTCACTGTTTTAATCAGATATAAGGCTTTCTGTGCCTCCTTTGTGAGAGCAAATCAGTGTCACATTTAAGGATATCAAAGAGAAGTTGTAAGTCTGCTGTAGATACATGCAACAATAGTTTAATCTAATTAATATCTTTGAATAGATTTTGAAAATCATTAAGTGTTTTAAGGGCGCTTCCCTGTTCTTGTACCTTTTGAGGGCAGATGGTACAAGAATGAACAATAAAGTCTAAAAATTGAAAGGGTTGAGTTTGCTGACATTATTTCGANGTCGTTTTTAAGCCTGTTGTCTCAAGACATCAAATAGTGAATTTAAGTTGTTTTATAAGTCAGTGTTTTGTCTTGTAAGTGAAAAGAATGTTATCCATATAGTGAATAATACAAACCTGTGGATAATTCTGTCATCCATAGATGGATGTGTGAGTTACACACTGCTGGTACATGATGGAACTATTCATCATTCCTTGAAAGAGGGAATTCCACTGGTGAAGCTGTAGAGGTTCCTTACTTCTAAGGATGGGGACAAAAAAAGAGAAAGCTGGTAGCTTAAAGGAACAGCAAAGAAGGAATGTTTTAAACTTACAATAATAAGAGGCCAATCTGTAGGAATGGGCGTGAGTGAGGGCAATCCTGCATTGCTTTATTTATAGCATGTGTGACTTGTAGCAATGGCCATTTTCCTAATGTCTTTAGTGTGGTGAAAACAGGAGTATTTCAAAGACTAATTGGGGTCTCTATATGTCTGACATCCAATTATTGCTGTACCAATAATTTAAGCTGTTCCATTTCCCCCTTGTTCTGGCTGTTGATCAACCCAAACAGGAGAATCAGTCAGTCTTGTGATAAGAGTAGCCTGCATTTGGGTTATTGCATTAACAGTAACCACCCCTATAAATTTGGATATCCTAAACTGGAGAGACCTTTCTTAGCAAAAATATCAAAGGATGACTTTAAACCATCATTATTTTTCCNAATCTTAAG
Organism: Neotoma lepida; assembly: GCA_001675575.1. Taxonomy (NCBI): domain Eukaryota; kingdom Metazoa; phylum Chordata; class Mammalia; order Rodentia; family Cricetidae; genus Neotoma; species Neotoma lepida. Next base: position 525,141 of record LZPO01068677.1, read on the forward strand.
GACACAGGTACTTTAATTCTACTAGAAGTAACTTCCATTTGGGACTACAAATCTCATCTCCATGTATTTACAGGGATATTGGCCACTCACGGCCATACGGATCCTGTATGTCTTTCATGATTTCTCCATTTTAGTATAATAGGACTTTTTCATATCCCAGCTGGGGATCCAAGACCAATTAAACTGGAGGAAGGTGACCGAGTAGGCCATTTTCATGGCCAAAAGTTAGAAGCAATCATAGTAACATCAGCAGCAGTATCAATAAAACCAGAAATGCTTTTATAAATTATGTAAAGAGTTAAGTGAATTGTTCCCTTGAAATGTGCTGTNACCACATGATGATACTTTCTTGTACTTCCAAGACCTTCACCTCCTCTTTCTAAACTTGTTTGATTCATAGGGACAAAAGATAGTAATAACTGAGTGATAGAATGTCCCTTGTTAATAGANAACATTCTTCTTGAAGACATTAGTATCTTAATTTCTCCAGTCTGATCCTCATCAACCATACTAGGGATAACGATAACCCCCTTTAAAATTTAGACTACTTTTCCANNCACTTAATACNANAGTGACTTGGGAATAAGTATCCTGATTCCTGCGGGCATTGATTGAATATCCATTACAGTTGTAAGAGGCACATTTATAGCTGCCAGCACTCTAATCCAGCACCTCCTGAAGTTGCTATTAAGAGAAATAAAACTGTCTGTTGCTCACTGGGTATGCCCCCTGAGTTATTGACAGGGCAAGGGGGCACCCCTGTGGTTATTTCCTGACCCTGAGGGCAGAAAGGCAAAGGGTTGTTCATCTTTATATCAAATTGATATCTCCATTGATTAGCTCAGTGAGTTCCTTTATGATACCTGGGACATATCCCTGGTGGAGGANATGCAGAATTAGACATGCTAAAATTACCACTACCCTATCTGGTAGTCTTAGAGNCATTTCTATAATCCTTTTGCTGTTTTCCTGGCTCCCTGTGCTTAAAGCAAACTGGCTTAAGCTGATCTAAGTGTGTTTCAGTTAGGGTTTCTATTGCTGTGATAAAACACCATGACCAAAACTGTGTGTGATGGTCACTTATATGTGGCTGTGAAAAACCAATTTAAGGGAGAAAGGATGCATCCTGGCCCATGGTTTTTGGGCATGTCAGCCTCGGTTGCCTGGACCCATTGCTGTGGGANAGAGACAAAGCAAAACATTAAGGTACAGGGAGCATTTGGAAGAAGAAAGTAGCCCACATTGTGGTTGACAAAGAACAGAGAGAGATTGGAAAGGAGAAACAGAAAAGGCTGAGGACAAGATACAGTCCCCAAGGATACACATACTTCCTCAAGCTAAGCCCTAATCCCTATAAGTTTCCATTCAACTTCCAACATTGTCATCAATTTGATAGAGGCTCTCTTNAATCCACCAGTGGATCAGTTGATGAAGGCAGATCCCTCCCGATNAGATCGCATCNTGATGCTTGAATCCATCAGCTCCAGACTAAGGTTTCAACACATATTCCTTATCTGGGAGACAATTAATATCCCTCCTCAAAATATATTTTTAGAAAAATCACCTGATAATCCCTACTGAGAGGGGGATGTATTGGTCAGTTGAAATGGCCTTTATATACTGAGCCATAAGAAGTAAATCAGGTGGCCAATGGATCACTCGATGGTGTATTACTTTTCTGTTTCTGTGATGGAATACTGTGACCAAAAGCTACTTAAGGAAGAGTTTATTTTGGCTTACAATTCTAGAAGACTAGAGTCCATAAAGGTAAAGAAGACATATCGTGCTATCAGGA
>LZPO01068677.1:618039-634743 GCA_001675575.1 Neotoma lepida
CAACTGAATGCAGGCAAATATGAAATTATCCTTGAAAAAAGGGCTAATTATGTTTTCTGTACAAAGAGAAGACGAAAAGTTTAGATGTAAAAAAGCAGATTTTTGACATATATACACACAAAAGAAAATGACATGCAGCTGGTTTTGATATAACTTGTGCTTGCTTGACAGTTTTATCAGCCTAAACAATTAAGAAGTCAGCAATTATTATTTTCCAAGCACTGAGTTGAAGGAGGGGGTGACTGCCGGGTTAAGCGAAATCATCACTCTTTTAGACAAATAAGATGAATTATTTCCCTCAGAGGATTTCTCCATTCTTTATTTGTTCAAAGCCACCTTTCACATCAGTAACCGTGTTCCTGGAACAAGCTCCNTGCCATGGTCATTGCAAATTTCAACTCTCTATTGAAACTGTACCAGTTAAAGAAATAAGCACATACATTGGCATTTTGCTTGTGNGGAAACAAGAGAAAGAGGTGGTACTGGCCCTGAGCAGGCATGTTGGAGGTNAAAGATGACCTAGCAGCATGTGTGAGGTCCTTTGGCAAGGTTGGCAAGGTCCTATGTGGGGATTCACGCCTCAGAATAGATAGAAAGGAAATACATGGCAAATGGGATTTAATAGACTGGCTTACATGATGTNGGCTGTGTAGTCCAACAAGGGCAGTCTGCACACTGGAGAGAGTGAGAAATCAGTAGCTGCTCAGTCCATGAGATTGGATGCCTCAACTGTCCTGATTTGGGAAAGAAGGCCTGAGAATTCCTGGAGAGGCACTGGCCTTCGTTCCACATTGGAAGGCTGAAGAAAGTGAGTCTTGATGCCAGAGAAGGATGGAGGCAACGGTAGGAGCAGCAGCAGGGTAGATGTGCTCACCAGCAGGGAGAGAAGGTAGGTGAGCCAAAAGCAGTAGCTTTCCCTGGGACCTACTCACATGTGAGCTACCACTCAAGGTGCTAATTACTCTGAGGGAAAGTGTTCCTCTTCAGGTAGTCCTTCCAGGAAATGCCTTTATCGAAGTGTCCAGAGGTGTGTCTCACAGTTGACTCCAGATCAAATCAGGTTGACAACAATATCAACCAGCAAATTTAGCAATTGACTTATGGACAGGAAAACATGATTTTGCTAATTGATGTGAGGTTCTAGTTAGTCCAAGGCCAGATGAAGTAATTGCTGTAGCTCTCCTGTGAGGATGCTATGTGGAATGATGGAACATACATTGGAACAAATTGTTCACATCACAACTAGTCACAGCGAAATATGTCCCTTCCAGGAGAATCTTCCAAAACCCAAGAACCTCCAACTAACACACACATTCCATCTGAAGACCTGGGTTCACATCCTCAGCAGGCATATTAAAATAGATATAAATAAATAAGTAAGTAAATAAATAAATAAATAAATAAACAAATAAATAAAAACCAGGCATAGGAGCTCACACCTGTGATCCTAGCCCTGAGTAAGCAGAGACAGGAAGATCTCTGGGTTCATGGGGTTTGCTGGCCAGCCAGTTTAGCCAATCAGTGACCTCCAGTTTCAATAAGAGATTCTATCTGGAAAAAAAAAATGATGGCAAGTGATTAAGGAAGACACTTAGCATTGACCTTTGACCCCCACATGCAAGCACACACACACACACATACACACAAACTACCTTGTACTCCACCTCAGCACATACAGCTACACAAATGGGTCCACACCCAAAGAGGAGGAAAGGAGTTACATATTTTGGTGACAGAGAAGGAAATTTTTCTTTTGGGTCATGCATCAACAAATAAATGTGTGGCTGGAGAAATGGTTCGGTGGTTAAGAGCCCTTGCTGCTCTTGCAGAGAACCTGGCTTCAGTTTCTAGCACCCACANGGTGGCTCATTNTTGCCTCTAAGTCCAGGTCTAGGAGATCCAACACCCTCTTCTGGCCTCCTTGGGCACTGCACTCATGGGCAGGTATACACATACACACATAGTTTGCAATAAAACGAGTCTTTAAAAAAGAATAAATGTTGTTTATTCAATTCATGAAAAGAGTAGCAATACATTTTCTTTCCACTCTCTGTGTTTGTCTATTTAACTGTTGANGAAACTCATCTTGTCAAATGAGCAGAAGGGAGAAGAATTAAAAAGAATCATACAGTACTCAATCTTTTCAGGCTGTCTGAAAACATTCCTATTGATATAGTATATAGAAATGAATTCTGCCCGTTTACACTCTTCACTGCATTTCTCAAATTGAAAGCACAAACTCTAAATGCACCTGAGTTTCAAAAGGAGTCACTATTCAGTTGTTAGAGCTGACTTTTTTTCAACCCCAAGATCACGGTTCAAAGCCCCAGAANGTATTTATTAGTTTTTCTTTTTCGCAGTGATGAGCTCTACAGTGAATGAGGGGAAGAGTAAGTAGGTTTGTCTACATTCATTATTTATGTGTTATTTTTTCCTCGTTTTAAAATGTTTATACNTTTTAATTAAAATACAGTTACATCACTNACCCCTGCCCTTTTCTCCCTACNTCCTACCAAGTTCCCTCCCATGTCCTCCCCTTCCCAAATTGATAACCTCTTTTTCATTTGTTATTATTGTTAGAAACATGTATATGTGTTTATAAGTATGTACAAATACATAAATACAACCTGCTGAGTCTGTCTTTGTTGTTTGTGTGTACATAGTTTCAGGGGTGACCACTTTGGATTGGATAATCAATTAGAGAGCTCACTCCCAAGAGAGAATAATTCTTCTTCCCGCAGTCATTACTTGCCTGTAGTTGTTTGTCTTGGGGTGTGACCCTATGAGATCCCCCCCTTCTGTGTGAACATGTCTAGTGATATTGCCATTGTTCTAATCTTGTTTATTTCTAGGAGAGCCTGTTTCTCAGCAGACTTTCTGGTAGTCCGACTCTTGAGCTCTTTCTGTGATATATAATGAGCCATTGATGCGAGAGATATGATGTAGATGTACACAGTGGGGCTGGGCTCCCCACAATCTGTTGGTCTCTGCATTGTGTCTAGTTGTGGTTTTCGGTAATTATCTCCCTTTGCTGTGGAGAGAAGCTTATTTGATGAGGCGTGACAGCTACACTTATCTGTGAGTATAATGATAAGTTTAGAAATTATGCNNGCCTAGCAAAGTGGCAGTAGTGGGTTATTTTCTAAGGTACATGACCTCACTAACCCCAGAAAGTTGGCTAAATTTCTAGTACCAGGCAAGGTTTTAAGTTCAAATGGACAGCTGTTGGTCACCACCAATATTTGANTGCCACACTTATTGTACCTTTATGGTGTCTTGCCATGTTGGTCATTATTGGAACTCATAGGTATTGAACATAGGTAGGACTACTAATTGCTTCTCTCCTTTGGCAGATTGTGTAGCGTTTTCTGTACCATGGAAGCTAGACCTCAGGAAGGAGGCTTTCAGATTGAATCCAGGCCGAATCATCAGCAATATATGCTTATCTTCAACCTCTGAGAGGCAGCCAAGGACAACAGCAGTAGTCTATAATGTTTTAGGAGTCAGTTGGGCTACTCAGACCAACTGTTTGATAGGAAGTCTTTTGTGTCTGGTACTGAAAGGAGAAGGAGGGACAAGGGACAAACAACACCAAGATTGTCTGATGAAGACTCAAGGAAACGTGTTATTTATTTACTTAAAATTTATACTATGTATATGTATGTGATATATATGTATATTACATATATGTGTATGTATGCATATGATGTATATATGTGTGTATGTGTATATATATATGTATATGTGTATATGTACATGATATATGTATACACATATTTGTGTATGTCTATGTGTATATGATGTATATGTGAATGTGTATATGTATATGATATATACGTATATATGTGTATGTGTATACATTTGTATATGTATATGTAAAGAAGCTATGGCACTTGGGCTGACAGTGCTTCCTATAATGCTTTTATTTTATATGTGTGTGTGTGTGTGTGCGTGCGTGTGCATGTATGTATTAAAAGCATGCCATTTGTAAGCAGGTGCTTGTGAAAGCCGTAAGAGGGCATTGGATCCCCTGGAGTTGGAGTTGCAGATGGTCGTGAGCTGCCCAGTTTGGCAAGTGCAGTGTCTTAGTTGGCTGTCATCCAACACCAAGACTAAAATCAACTTGGGGAGGAAATGGTTTATTTCATCTTACAACTGGTTGACCTGACCATCATCCAGGCACTCAAGATAAGAGCAATAGCTGCAGAGGCCATGGAGGAATGCTGCTTGCTAGCTTGCTCCTCGTGGCTTCCTCAGCCTGCTTTCTTATAGCACCCAGGACCATGAGCTCAGAGACAGCACCATCCATAGTGACTAGAGCAACATAAGGAAGGAAAGGTCTATCGTGGCTCACAGTTTCAGGATACAGTCTATCCTAGTGGGGAAGGCATGATGGCAAGAACATGAGACAGTGGCCACATTCTATCTACAGTCAGAGAGCACAGAGAGATGGATGTTGGTCCTCAGCTCACTTTCTCCTTTTTATTCAGACACAATTACAAGTGGCAGCCATTGCAGAACATAGTATGGAGTGCCTGGCCCAGTTCTTGAAAACTANGGNATCTGTAATTACTTACTGATTGCAAAATAGCAGTATAATTTGTGTGACACCTACTGTGGCTTGATACGTACTTATCATAAATGCTTGTGTGAACACGCACATGCCTATGCACACTATGGTGGCCCTGAGTGAGGCATTTCTGTCTTCACTTGTTAGTGGAAAAAAATTGTGTGAATGGCTGAAGTCATAGAGGTGATAAATGGTTGCATGAAGACTTAANCTCCCAAATGTGGCGTTGTCTTTACATCTCATAGCTCAACATATGTGATGTTAAGCACTGGTTCTCTTGATGAACTCTAGCAGTTTTACAAACAAGGTTAATCCCTAGATAGCAATTTCCTCTAAATTGACACATTCTTTCTGGGAGGGAGGGGGAGACACAGGAGATTCAGGAAGTTCACAATATGTAAGTCTCAGGAAGTTCTTGAAACTAACAAGATTCACAAGGCTCCTCCCCNGTGTTACGGAAGCAGTGAACAGCTGNTGAGGGAGGAGACGNTGATCANTNGAGCTGCACAGAGGGGACTNTCTGACCTGTCAATCTGCCTGGACNTTNTGTATAGAGCTCCAGATNTGCAGCTTTCATGAAGAGTCACATAAAGAGAGAAGGAAGAATGAGATTGTCCTTAACTTTTGAGGATGAAATGACATGAAATATGTAAAACACCAGCACTGCTAATGAAACACTTATTCTACTTTATTTTATTAACTGTGTGTTCATGTGTATTCAGAAGCATATGCCCATAGANGCCAAAGGTCAACATCAGGTTTTCCTTAGGGGCTGTCCCTTTGGTGCAATCATTACTTTGGTCTGTCATGGACTACCTACCTAGATGTGTGTGTGTGTGTGTTGTGTCTCCCCAGGAAAGGTCTAGCTTTTTGAAACACTGTGGGGTTCACAAATTTGGCTAAGCTGGCCAGCAATCCCTGGGTATCTCTATCTCCTCAGTGTAAGGATCTCAAGCATATGTCACCATGCCTGTATTTGTGTGGCTTCTGGGGATCAAATTCAGGTTCTCACCNTGTGTAGCAGCCACTGTATCAACTGAGCCATCTCCCCAGCTCGGAACACTCTTGGCAAATAGTTAATACGTGTGGGTTTCCTCTTTCACTATATAGGAAAGAAATAAAAATTAAATCCACAGAATGCAAAATAGGTGCATTTTACTTTTGACTTGGTGTGGTGACATTTTGAAGAACCAAAACATTTTCCAGTTTACTGCATCTCAAGACTAGCGCTGGGCTACTTTGAAAGCACATCTTCATATGAGTCCTCTTCAAAATGACCCAGAAAAGATGGACTCGATCCTATATGGAGAGACTCACTACAATTTCCTATCATTGTAAGAAGCAGAACACGACCTGAAAAGGCTTTATTTCAGCTAGAGAAGCATCGCTCAATTGCTTCTTTTATTCTCATTTCTTTAGAAGTATTCTTACTTGATCTCTTGGTGGACAAAAGGGAATTAAAGATAATTATACTCTGTATTTGAAATAAGCAAAGAGTGCCCACTTGGGAGAGAGGCACCCTGTGGAGGCACACCAAACTAATTATATGACTCTCCATGGTGAACAGCCCACGGTGTGTGTGTGAGACTTTTCCTGGGGAGACACAACACACACACACACACACACACACACACACACACACACACACACACACACACACATATCTACTCAATCTAGCTAGGGAGCCCATGACAGACCAAAGTAATGATTGCACCAAAGTCCAAGTTGGTGAACCAATGAATTTGTATTTGGGTTACTTATAGGAGTATGGGTGACTCAATGGCAGCTATATCCCTGGAAAGCCTACCCTAACACAGATGACCACTCACTCTCAGAGGCTGCCACCCTGGAGCTCTTTGCACAGCTTGCAAGCAGCTCGGTGGGTCTGAGAATTTCTTGGCAGCTCAACTGGGCAGAGTCTCCTCACCTTGTAGATTCATTCATCCATTTTCTTGTTTATCTATCTATCTGTCTGTCTGTCTATCTATCCATCTATCTACCTACCTACCTACCCACATATATATATCCATACATATGTATATATACATATGTGTGTATATATGTGCATATATGTTTGTATATACAAACATATACATATACAAATATATATCTATCTATATTTAGATCTATATCTATATCTATATCTGTATCTATATCTATATCTGTGTATATAACCTTGAGGAGGGGCCCTTGTGAATCTTGCAAAATTCAGTTTTCCAGACTTGGGAAGTTAGTTTGNTTCCTGAGTCTCATGAGCCTCTTCCTACTTCCCGGAAGGAATGTCTCAATTAGGAAGAAGCTGCTGCATACCCACCCACACTATTTTTAAGGGCAGAAATCATTCCATAATATGAAGACCAAACCAAGGCAGAGATACTGCATTCCACAAAGCATTCATTACCTTTTGATGGGGCGTCCGTGCAGGCCCTGTGTGTGCCGCATGGGGCAAGGTTTTAGCTGTAAAATGGTAACAAGGCTTTCTGCTTTCAAAATACATCAATTTTCTTCTTTGTATAACCTAAGATACATTTGAAATTTTCCACTGAATGGAATTATATAGTGGGCTGTCTTCCCATTGTATAGTCATTTTTTTTTCCTGAAATTTGCCACCAGGATGGAGGAGAGAGGTTCACAAGATTCAGAAAATAAGCAATTCACAAGTCTTAGGAAGTTCCCAAAATANCAAGATTTTAAGACCCCTCCCCAGTAAACTCACTGGTTCACCAAGATGGACTTTGGTAGAATTAGTATTTTGATCTGTCATTAACTCCCTATTTGATNAGTAGACAGTTGTTCACATCCTAGGAACAGTCTAACCAAATACTTCCTCATACACATTTTAAAGTCATTGTCCCCCTATCACAGAAAAATCATGATTATAAATCTGCCTGATGATTTGCATTCAATAGTAGAAGATTGATGAATTACAGTTATTGGCAANCATGAAATGCACATGCTATAACCGTTTTGTATTGCTGTTACAACACACTGTCACAAATTAGGGGCTGAAAACAACACAAAATCAATTACCCCATTACCCTTCCATTTGGAAGTAAGGAAAGTCAGGCCTGACAGCCCAGGCTTGGCATCTCAGATACTTGGGATACTGAGGCAGGAGGATTGAAAGCTAATGACTTGCCTGAACTAAAAGTGAGTTCAAAGTCATCCCAAACAATTTAATGAGATCCTATCTCTAATAAAAAGAGAGCTGGGGAATGGTTGAGTGGTAGAGCACCTGCTTAGAATCCCTCAGTGGGGGGCTANGGGTATTGNTCAGAAGTAGATTATTTGTCAAAGCCTGGTGANGAGCTGAATGTGTGGTTCAGTGGTAGGGCTTTGTCTAGCACCCATCAGGGATGGAGTNAGGTGGCTCAGTNGTAGATCANTTGATTANNATCCATCACTAAGGACTTGGGGCATGGCTCGGTGGTAGAGAGCTGGCCTAGGTTGCCTAGTGAGGGTCTGGGAGTCATTGGTCAGTGGTATAGTGAAGGAAGGTAGGAAGAAAGGAAATCAAGAAGAAANAAAGGAAAGGGGAAGAAAGAAAGGAGGGGGAGGGAGGACTGGGACAGACNGCAAAAGGAACAAAGGATGGCAAAGTTAAATGGGACAACAGTGCTTCATTTTTCTGGAAGCTACAGGAGAGTATACATAGCCTTCCTTACCCAGCATCAAGAAGTTGCCCACATTCCTTAGCAAACTCAAATCATTGTTTTCATCCTCTTATTGTTTCTCTGATTCTCATAAGTCTGTGTGTGATGACACCGAACCCATCAAGAATGATCTACCCATCTTAAGATCTTTAACTTAATGACATACTCAAAGCCCCTTTGGCTAAGTAAGGCCGTGCATTTATAAGTTAAGGGGATGAGGCTGTAGACGTCTTTGGGAGACAACCATTGAGTTTATTGCATGTGCAAAGGCTCTGTCTCAAGGTACGGAATCTAAAATCAACTTGACTCTCTCTATGGGCAGAGAAGAGTTTAGCTGTAAATGTTTGATGTGATTTTTATTGCTGGGTATTAAACCTTATGTATTTGGAGAACAGTTGTTAAAATCACCTCCTCCTTGGACTGAGAACCTCTTGATTGCAGGAAGCAGCACTAGCTGACATAATCTTGGTGCATCCAGGCCTACCATGTACTAAGTGCCCACTAATTACTTCTTAATGAGGTGATATCACTCTTTCTATGTGGGAGGAAGTGGAGATGGTCAGGGAAATAGAAAACTCATAAAGAAAAGGAATCCACAATTTATCTTCCATAGCATAAATTACTTCCTTGTTTTTACAGNATTTTTGTTTGTTTGAGGTTTTTGGTGTTTGGCAATGAAATGTAGAGCATGTGATAAAGTGGTAATCTCTGCTAAGGGGGGCAGAGTGAATTCAAGACCAGCATGTCCTACTTGGTAAGGCTCTGTCTCAACATATAGTAAGGCGAGGAATGAGGACAGGCTTGGTGGTAGAGTTTTTGCCTAGAAAACTTTACTGAAGGGCTGGAAGGTAGAACCCTGTCTAAGATTATCCAGTGAGTAGCAAGGGGCATTGGTCAGTAGTAGCTCACTTGCCTATAATCTACTAGGAAGAGGCTGGCGATATGGCTCTGAGGTTAAGCCTTTGCCTAACATCCCCCAGTTAGAGATGTCAGTGCAACTCAGTTGTAGAGCACTTGCTTGGAATTACCCAGACAGGGGCTGGAAGCAATGTCTCTAACCTACATAAGCAAGTGCTCTATAACTATAATCATGTGGCTCAGTGGTAGAACACTGGACCAGAATCCCCCAGCAAGGGACTGAGGTGCAGCTCAGTTGTAGAGTACCTGCCTCATATGTGTAAGCTATGGTGGATATAATGTAAGATGATCACAGAGTATCCTATGGTGACAGAAAGTAAGGAAAGTCTAAAAACAAAACAAAAGTCTCAGCTATCTAAATAAATAAAAATGAACACAAGATAGATGACGTAGTAGTGACACAAAACTTTAATTTGAAGGCACTCACGTGGCCAAAGCTGGGGCTGAATTAAAAGTCACAGTATGACACAAACACATACACATACACACATACACACATACACACACACATATATATATTCATGCATATATAATGATCTATATTCACAACAAGACAAGCAAATCAATGGAAAGCAAGAGAAAAGTCTTCACTGCAAAAATAGTATGTAACAAATGTAGACAAAAATGTAATGAAGAAAGCAGAAAAATCACCATTAGAACCTGTGTAATAATTACTGCAGGGGGATGGACTTGGGTGGGCAAAACTTTAAGCAGAAATATGATATAAATGGATGCTGACCGCATTGCTCCAAAAATGAGAATATATGGATTTAGAAGAGAATATACTGGCCCGAGAAGATAGTCCAGTGAGTGACAATGCTTGCTGTGCAAGAACAAANACCTGAATTCGTGTCTCCAGCATGCATGTCAAAAGCCAGGCATGGCTGCACACATNCCTGCAAGGACAGTGCTGAAAGGGGTCAGAAGCAGGAGGATAGCTGCAAATTGCCATCCATCAGCCTAATTCCANTTTCAGCAAATCCCCGAATAAGAAGAAAGAGAGTTGAGCAGTGTTCATTCATCTCTCTCTGCTTCCTGACTGTGAATGGGACATGACCAGGTGTCTCCACTCCCATCACTGTGCATTCTCCACGAGGATGGACTGTGTTCTAGTTTTCTTTCTGTTATGTGATAAAAAACTCTCTGACCACAAGCAACTGAGGGGAGGAAAGGGTTTGTTTCACATTATAGGTTGCAGTCCATCACTGAGAGAAGTGAGAGCAGACTCTCAAGCATGAAAGAATATTGTTTGCTGGCTTTCTCACAGGTTCATGCTTATCTAGGTTTCTTAGGTAGCTGAGTACAACCTGGCCAGAGAATGGTGCCATCCACTATTGGCTCGACCTTCCTAACATATATTAACAATCAAGGCAGCCCTCTAGAGACATGCCTACAAGCCGATCTGATCTAGGGAATTCCTCAGTGGAGGCTTTCTTCTCAGGCAATTCTAGACTGTTTCAAGTTGACAAAGATTACAAGGATAGACTGCATCTTCAAACTGTGAGCCAAAATAGCCCCACCTCCTTCCTTGGGTTTACTAGATATTTGCTCATAGAAATAAGAAAAATAACTCTCTTCCCCCTGCCGACCCCCATACATCTAGATTTAACCAGTCCAATCAGGATCACGTGCAGAGTTTTCCACATCAGTAACTTTGCAGTCTTCAGAAAGGAGGAGAGTATGAGCCAAATGCTGCATCTGAAAGAATCCCAGAGCCTTGCAAGTCAGACATCCTTATTTGCATGAGCCTTTACAAAGCTCCGACTAACCCTTTCAACTCTTCTTGATCAGCCAACCTAGCAACAGCATGATAGGGTCGATTAAAGCCTCGGAGTTTTGGATGATTCAGGATTTTTACACTTCAAAAGCACTTTTGATGAGGGCGGTACTATGGGGAAGGGAGGTGGGCCCTCGGGAGAGATAAGAGTTTCTGTAGACTACTGCTCAAACACATACTATTCAATCCCATTTTTGATGCAGCAACTTCACTTGCCACCGCTACTGGCATCTAATTTGGGGACTCCAAGCAAGGTCTCTTGGAAGTCTGTATGAGAAAATAAAAGGCATTTTCATTTTATGGTACTATAGAGCCCTTTGTTCCTTTTCCTAAGATAAATCCTGATGTGACAGTGGAGGAGAAGGGCAAAGGGCTAGCAGTTGAGTAGCTTAAATGACAGAAACTCATTTTGTATGAGGTCTGGAGGCTGGAAGTTTAAGATGGACATGTGAACAGTTAGTTTCATCTGAAGCTTCACTCCCTGACCTGTAGCTTAGCTATGATGTTCCCGGGTCTANACATATTTTCTGAATGTGACTGTTTCCTAAGCACATTTTGTATAAAGACAACAGTTATATTGGGTATAGCTCACCTTAATGCCTCAATTTTAGCATAGTAATTCCTTAAAGACTGCTGTGAAACTATTTCCTCTTAATTGAAACATTCCTTCTTAGAGGGAAGCTCATTAAGACTTGGGAAGTAAATAAAACCTACAAAGTTCAGGAAGTGAATAAAACCCACAAGGCCCAGGAAGTTCCCCAAATTTACAAGATTCATAAGGCCCTACTTCAAGGCTATATAATCAGTAACAATCAACTGGAAAAGGAGACTCTCTCAGCAGCCCAGCTGTCTGCAGGTCCTGTAAAGCATTCCAGTAATGCAGATTTTGTGAGCTATTACTCACACTGGGATAGGTTTTTGTATAATGTGGCTGAGTTACTCATACTCCTGTAAGTGAGAGGTTCCTCACTCACACCATGGTTACTTACTGTATTGCAAGTGACCCCAATAAACACAGTGGTTCATGAGTATGTGGAAGTGTTTCATTGGTGCCCTGACTGAGGTAAGACATTTGTTCCCATCTCCCCAAGAAAAGTCGTAGACGATCCTCCCTCTAAATGCTGTTATATTGTGAGGTACTGGGTTTAGAACTTCAATATATAAATTTAAGGAATCCAACACAATTTGGCCCATCATATTTACACCTTCTATGAATGTGTAAAACAGGTGTTTTGTCTGTTTATTTTAAGTAGGACATGCAAGTTCATAGTATATTTATTAACTATCTCCAAGAATCAACTAACTCTGGGAAAGGCAATCGGGGCCAACAGCAAAACCTCAGATTCCAAACCATTAGAATAAAAAGACACACTTGATATCATGGGGCCCACAGTCCATATATTCAACAAACCATTGATTAGCTCAAGAGACTAGACTGAGATCTTTCTACTCAGTAGATGCAGACCTTATGTCTAGCAACCATTGGAAGGGCCATGTGATAGTTATGTTCTAGGCTTGCTTTTGAGAGCTGAGGATGGAAGACTCACNCTGGATGTGGGCAAGGCCATCCCACTGGCTGAGGTTCCAGCCNGAATCAAAAGGAAGAGGTGAGCTGAGTACCAGCATCCATCTCTCTCTGCTTCCTGTCTGTGGATGCAATGTGGCCAGCCGCCTCAAGCTCCTGTTGCCACGCCTTCTCTATCACAATGGACTNTACCCTGAAATTGTGAGCCACAAAACCCCTCCTCNATTAAGTGTCTTTTTATTGGCTATTTAGTCACAGCAATAAGAGAAATAACTAATACACACCATAGTGAGCTGGTAGCACCGTAGGCACTTAGAAGCTTCTTTAAAGTATTGACTCCTCACTTGGGTCCACAAGATAGCCAAGACCAGGAGAAAAGTCTGACACAGTAACCAGCATGGCAGAAATGAAGATACTCCAAAGAGTTGCTTGTGTCCCACAATCTAGAAAATCACTGAAACAGTGGACACCAAGAAACTGGACACTTCCTGCCATGCATCCCCCAAGAAGGCACGCCTGGAGAAGGAAGAGGCCAAAGCCTGTCCTGAGCCANAGGGGAAATTTATCTCTTGACAAGAGATTTTCCACAACTCTGATCACTTGTCACTTATCCCCCTTGCAGGACAAGACCAGAGACCAGAAAATGATGGGTCAGTTGTGGGCAGGGCCACACCTTGACACAGGAACCTTGACCCAGGACTGCTTCAGTGTGCATATCATTGGCTATCTATTTAAACCATAGTATCACNTCAGGGCCCTGAAGACAGACTAGAGAGTGTCCCTGGATCTCTTTATCCCTTTTCTAGTGTGGCCACCATGAATAAACCTCCTTTATCTGTTTTTCTACTATTAATTTGGTTGTTTTTATTGGCTTTTCTAGGACAGATGGNCAAATCTGGATTTTAGGGGTACAGGCTATGACCTCAAGGTTGGTAACAGCATNNCTGCTTCTGTATCCTTTGTTTCCAGTCACTTGCTTACCTCTCTCTGCATCTGTGTATGTTAATCACTCAGGGAGTATCTGTCTAAAAACCAGTGAGGCCTGTTATGTCTCCTTTCCCTTCAAAGTTAGAGGCATAGAGGTGAGTCACTAAGGTATCTCACTGTCAGCATCAACAGTGTCTCCTTGAGGGCCCCTCAAAGATGACTGAAGCCCCCCAGGCATTGTCATAAATTTCAGTCACCATGGACTGCAGGAACTCAGGCAGATCACCTCATGATGAAATGACACCCCAAGCAAGAACAATCATCCTAGAAGAGAAAGCTTGTCAAGTCAAGCNACAAGACTTCTTTGGGCCACGTTGTGGAACCAGAGCAGAGACAATGCCTGACCAGACCACAACTTGAGCAAGACTGGTTAANCACACATGCCTCTTGTCTCTGCCCAAATTCTCCTTTGTTTTTAAACCCAAGCCTGTGTCAGTGCCCGGAAGATGGACCTGGTCAGTGGTCCCCTTTCCCTGNTCTTCGTCTCAGTGTGCATATTGATCAAATTGTAATTTCTCTGCTTCGTATCATGATTTATCTCCTCGACTGATGCTTTGAGGACAAGTGGCCAGGTCTACTCTGTTGGGCAAAAGCTAGGTGTGCTGGTACATGCCTGTCATCCCAGCACTCAGAAGCAAGTGGCTGGAGGATCATTAGTTCAAAGCCACCCTGGACTACCTAGTGAGACTGTATCTCAAAAAAACATACAAACAGGGCTAGGAATGTGACTCAGTTATAAGAGTACTTGCCTAGCATGCACGAAGCTCTGGGTTCTACTTTATAGTTTATCTATTTTTCTACAGTTCCTCATTGGGNAAGATTATGATCCCATTTTATGGATAAAAGAACATATTTCAGAATGTTTGTGCCAATTACTGAAGAAAAAAATTCAAGTGCAGTTCTGTCTATATGGAAAGTCAGGATTCTTCCTTGGTCACCAGGGATCTGGGGGACAAATACTCAATATATATGGAAGATGAATTTAATTGTAAACCAAGTGAAATCATTTCACCTGCAAATAGGTCACTTTGTTTCCAGGTANGTAGATAAAAGCTTCTCTGGAACGTTTTGGCTCGCCGCTAATTAAATGATGTGGGTAACATCCAAAAAAAAAATGAGCTTGTAATTTCCACTTTTTAAATTTTTAATGAATAAATAACAACCATATTCTTTATTTAATCCAGCTTAAAAATGTTAATGAATGGCTCCCTTTCTAATTGCAAAACTGAGTGTTGAAGAGAGCCTGACACCTCAGAAGCATTGAGCTGTGAGCTTTCCTGTGTTGGTTTTCTATAAACAGAGGAATTGAGTAATTACCATCCCTGCTATTCATTAAAATTCAAAATTAGATAAACAATAAGCAGAAATGTGGGGTTTTTATTCATTACTATTCAGATCAAGTATTTTGTCTATAATTTCCCTTGCCTTTTATTTTGTGTGTGTGTGATTTCTTTTGTGTGCTGTCCTGTCTTATTGAATGTTCCATGTTACAGAAACACTTTTTCCTTCAGATTTAACTTTCATTAAAAAAAATATTTTTCTATGTTTGTGTGTGTGAACATACGTGCAGTGCCTGGTGAGGCTAAAGGAGGGGTGTCAGATCCCCTAGAGCTGGAGTTACAGGCAGGTGTGAGCTGTCACGTGAGTGGTGGGAACCACACTCAGAACCTCGGCAAGAGCGGCAAGCACTCCTAACCATTGAGGCGTCTTTCCAAACCCTGGATTTAGCTTCCTGTTCCCAAGGGAGTTGTGTCTATGTAGCAGGGAAGGGAATGTCAGAGAAAAATAGAGACTGATGGTTGGGAGAATCCTAGTCCTGGTCTCAGATCACTTGCTTGCGATGGGTCCATACCNGCATCACTCACCTGCGTTGGGCTTCGGTGTCTTTGAAAACAACAAGAAAAAGGTAGTTCACAGCAGGTGCTGGCTGTTCATTCTCATCTTCCACAGACATCTGGGAGTAACTGTGTGCCAGCTGCTGTCCTAAGTAGTAAGGTTCTTCCTAGTGGTAAATAAGAAATGGGAAAAGCTGTTTGCGGTGGTGTGTGGCATTTTCCTCCAAAACTAAACATTCTATCTCCAAGAGAAACTCTCTAAGATGCAAGATATTCTGAAGGGGAGGGGGGAGCCAAACGTTCCNTCCTGTAGCGAAACTTGTTAAAACAATTCAGAAGCTTCAGGAAGTCCCTGAAATTGATCAGGTANACTAGTCCCCTCCCTCCCAAGCTTATATAAGAAGAAAGAACTGATGAGAGACACTCTCAACCAAGATGAACTATCTAGAAGAGGCTCAGACCAACTGAGCTAACAAGAGGAGACACTTGCCAAGCAGTCTGTAAACTGTCAAGTGGGTTCTAAGTCTCCAGATTTTGTGAGCCCTCATGCATGCTGGGGTGGACGTCTGGTGATGCAACTGTCTTTGGGTCATTTCTGCTCCTGTAAGTAATTCCTCACCCATATTCCTGTAAGTAACTTCAATAAAAATTGCCGGTTCACCGAGCTGGAAATTAATGGTAACTTTACTTTGGTCTGTTGCCGATTCACTATCTGCTGTGTGTAGATGCTTGTCTACATCTCTCACAACAGGTATCACACACCAGATGGCACAGGCCNATTCCCATAGTACTCAGGAACTGGGTGCTGATGCATCATGAGTACAAGATCAGTCTGGCTGTAGTATGACTCTGTCTCAAAAAACAAACAAACAAACAAACAAAAAAACCATAAAAGACACCAAAGTAACCTGTAATCCCAATACTCAAGATATAGAGGCAGGGAGGGGCAGGGATGAATTCAAGGTCATCCTGGAGTACATAGGAAGCTGGAAGATAGCCTGTTCTAAATAAAACCATATTTCACAAAAACCCAACCAACTAGCAAACAAAGTGAGGCTGAGGAGGAAAGGGAGAGAGAGAGAGAGAGAGAGAGAGAGAGAGAGAGAGAATAAGAGAGAGGGGAGAGACCCAGAGGAGAGGTGAGAGTGAGACAGAAAGACAGAGAATATAGAAATGAGAGAGAAGAGAAAGTGAGGGGATCCACAATGACATACTTCCCTCCACCCAGGTCCCACTTCCCAACAGCCCATTCAGTTACAAATCCATCATTGGGTCTATTGATGAGACTGAAGCCCTAGGATGTCTATACCTCTCTCCCTGAGCCCTGGTGCAATGAGAATCAAGCCTTTGAAACATTTTTTGAGATAGTTCAGACCCAAACCACAGCAGAGTTTGTCCAATAGATATTGTCTCCACCTCTCTCTCTCTCTCTCTCTCTC
>LZPO01068677.1:675097-685175 GCA_001675575.1 Neotoma lepida
TTACAGCAGTTTCCAGTTCAGTCTTTTTTTCTTTCTATTCCCCATTCTTCTGAGTAATTCTTCAAAACTAATGTTGCAAATGTTTACTACTTTATCCACTAATGTCTTAGGACTTCATGGGTCCTTTTTCACACCTTGTCTTCAGCCCAGCCATGAGACATGGAAAAGACAAAGATAGGCCTCAGTGTTGCCACCTAGATGCCAAGATTTCCTACAGAAGGCAACCATCACCATAGCAACCATCACCATGGTAACTATCACTGTAACAACTGTCACCATGTTGCTTGCAGTTCATTTCCTTTCATACCCCTATTTTGGCACCATTGGGTCTGCCAACCTGCCGACTTGTCCACTTTCCTGTCATACCTCTAGTGATGTGCTGCTCCGTCCTGGTTGTGGCTAGATTCTGCATTTACTTCTTTTCATCATTGTCTTGCATGCATTCTTAAGAACACTCTCTCTTCCTTCTTCCACCCCATGGGCCTCAGAAAGGAACTCAACTTTCATACCCACCAGCCGAACATAGCTGTTGATGGCCACACAACAGTGTCAACAGGCTCAGTTTAAATGGTCTTTGGCAAGTGGAGCCTCAGCAGTGTGTGGCATTCCATGTCATCTCCACACTCAACCCTCCCAACTCTACCCTCCTCCAACCCCTGAAATTCCCATCTCTTCAAACTTATGGGACTTTATTTTTTCCCTGAGGAAATANAGAGAATAGAAGCTTGCCAACTTCTTGTCTACCAGCCTGGANGTGCTGTGTATGCAATTTCTACCTCTCCTTCTCACATAGCGAACAAAATAATCTTGCACACTCTCTCTGCCATGATGCTTCTGCATCTCCTCCACTGGCTTTCTCTCTCTTTTAAGAATCAATCCTATCATCATTTGCCAATGCTACCACAGAGCACCCATTAGAAAATACCCTCACTGGAACCTGGCCTCTCCTTCATTTGCTGCCCCATCCACCCATGTATTTTCTCTCNTTCATGAGTAAATTCCTCTACAATCGATGCATTTTCTGACTACTTACATATGTCACAGCTTTTCTTCAACCCACAACAATCAGGTTTTTTCTACCAAGCTCTGTGAAGACTTCTCTTCATTAANTAGGGCCATACTCCTCTTTCTGCCAAGTCCAAGAAGCAGTTCTCTTTGCTCATTTGACCCCATGGTCCAGAATCATGTATGACTGTAACACGAATCTTAAAAGGTCTTATTAATAAAAAACTCAGAGCCAGAATTNGGGGTAAATTCTGAAAGATCGGAGAGACAGAACAAGCCTCAGTCAACCTCACCTTGCCAACTCCTCAGCTGATCTTGTTTCCTCAGACTGAAAGCCTCTGAGTCCTCACCTGAATTGGTCTTAGCTGAACTGATGCTAAAAGCCTAAAAGCTTAAAAAGCCTTTAGTTCCTGGTTCTCACGCCTTATATACCTTTCTGCTTCCTGCCATCACTTCCTGGGATTAAAGGTGTGTGTCACCATGGCTGGATGTTTCCAGTGTGGTCTTCAACTCACAGAGATCCGGATGGATCTCTGCCTCCCTAATGATAGGATTAAAAGCATGTGTGCCATCATTTTCTGGCCTCTGTGTCTATCTAGTGGCTGCTCTGTTCTCTGACCCCAGATAAGTTTATTAGAGTGCACAATATTTTGGGAGACACAAATCACCACATATGACAGTCATTCTCTCCCTGTCATAAGTAACTCTTCTCTAAAGCCCTGGTCTTTATGCTCCCTTGGTTCCTCAGTGATGTGATGATTAATCTTGACTGTCAACTTGATTGAGTTGGAAGATATTTAGGATATTAGTAAGGCAAACTTCTGGGTGTGCCTGTGACTAAAAGGGGGAAGAGAGGAAGTATATAAGTGTGTTTTCTTTTCTTCCTTCTCATGCCCCTGTTCCTTCCCCGTCTTCCTCCCTCTTTCCTTCCCCATCCTACTTTCCCCTCTTCATTCCTTCTCCCCCCTTTCCCTCCCTTCCCCCCTCTTCTGTCCCTTCCCTCCCTCAGCCCCTCTCCCCTGCTTTTCTTTCCTTTTCCTGGTTTCTGCAATGTGAGCATCTCTTCCCCTTTGTGCTCTCCCTTCCACGATGGGCTGAGATCTCTGAAACCATGAACCAGAACAAATACCTCCTCTTTTATTAAGTTATCCTCTGAGGTANAGGACTATATGACTAGCAAAACTGACCTCCGTAAGGCTCCGGGATAGTATGGTAGATGCCATTCCACTCTATAAGGCCACATTGCCTTTGGTCTTCTCAAGCTTCAGGGTCTTCCTGATTATTTTTACCCCAGATCTTGGTGATCTTTATAGACCTTGTATCTCAACCCACTCCTTGAGTTTGGTCACTTCTCCAAGGTCACCACCTTAGGTAGAAGAGGCTCTGGTTGGCCCACACTGCTCCCTCTCTTTTTGTCATCCTGCTGATTGTCTTTAGTGGAAACTTACTGCCTGGTGCTGTGGAGCTGTTCTAGAATGCTTTGCTTGTGGTTAGCACAGAGCAGAGTTTCTGGCCCTTAGCACTACTCAAAGAATATGCAACTGAAGGTGTGTGAGGTGGCAGCTTGGGGGACATACAGAAGCGAACATGTGTATGATCCCACCTCTTATTTTGTTGAGAAAGAGAGAATTTCTGATGCCCTCCCTGTGTCTTTATTCTAGTTTTATTTCTCCAGGGTCTGGCACAAGAAAACTGAGTGGCAGCTCAGTCAATATCTGAATGATATTCAAAATTCCTGACAGGATTGAGAGAGGGATGTTTATTTGGGTTCATGGTTACAGANAGATTACAGTTCATCATGGTGGGTATCTTAGTTAGGGTTTCTATTGCTGTGAAGAGACACCCTGACCAGAGCAACTCTTATAAAGGAAAAACATTTANTTGGGGTGGCTTACATTTTCAGAGGTTTAGTGCATTACCATCATGGTGCNGCATGGCGGCGTGCAGGCAGACATGGTGCTGGAGAAGTAGCTGAGAGTTCTACATCTTGACTTGCAGGCAACAGGAAGTGAACTGGGACACTGGGAGCGGCTTGAGCATATCTGAGACCTCGAAGCCCACCCCCACAGTGACACACTTCCTCCAACAAGGCCACACCTCCTAATAGTGCTACTCCCTATGAGCTTATGGGGGCCAATTACATTCAAACAACCACAGTGGGGAAATGAATGGCAATGGGATCACGAGGGGGAGGCTTGTTCACTGCATGATGGTAGAGTAAGAAACAGAAATGCATGGTCAGAATCAGGTGACACTATACAGCCTACCCCTAGTCATACTTCTGCCACCCAGGCCCTATCTTCTACTCCATATAACATTAATGGTCAACCTGACACCATCTAGAATCACATTAAAGAAAAACCTCAATTAAGGAAATGCCTAGATTAGGTGGGCTTGAGGGCATGTCTCTGAAGGAGCATCTTGATTGTTAATTGATGTAAGAAAGTCCTTCAAAAGAGAGCAGCCAGAGGAGAACTGAGCATTCAAAACAGGAGCCTATGGAGGGTATTTCAGATTCAAACCATAACAGTGAACATTAATTACATTCATACATGTATCTATGAGTGCATGAATGAGTGAATAAATGAATGAATGAATGAATGAATTTCAGGGCCCATTGGTCATAACTTTGTAGTACTTTGAGGTATGGTAAGAATATACTTGATCAACTCTATATCAAAACAAGTGTTCTGACCAATGGGAGGGCAGTTTTCTCNGGGGAAATGCTAAAGCAAGATTCTTATAATAAAGACAGCCTCCTATATGAAGGCTGTGGGATTGGGCTTTTAAGTTGATCTTGGCCTGACCCCCCAGCCCCAACCCTTACCTCATCCAGCACAAGCTTGTCCGGCCTTAGATACATTTACACATCCTGCCTTAATTTGATTAGCGACAGATGCTATTATCTGAGGAAATCTAAATTGCCTCTTCCTGTGCTAATGAACTACTGTACCAAGTACATGGGGATTTGAGAGCAAGATAGATTTATTAATGAGGGCCTAATTAAAGGGACAGTTACAGAGTTCTGGGGGAGAGGGAGAGAACGTTTCCATCTCTTATAAAGACTGATCCTTTTTCGTGACAAAATGAAAGTGTTTTACATCTGGTTAAGATTCTTAAATGTCACAATTTAGACGCTGAAGGAAGAGTTGGGTTTAATCAGGTGAAATGGAATGTGCCACTCTCCTCCTGGTTAAGGATGGGGACCACCAGCCTTTCTATCACAAGTCTCCCCAGCCTCTCCCACAAGAAGCCCTGCTGCTACATCTTTTCATCTAACGATGCTCTGATCATCCAGCCGTGAAACTGGTGACTTTTTCCATGCTATAATAGAAGTGAGCATCTGAGAGTCTGGCCCATGCTTGGTCTACGGTGGGTGTGGACACAAGGTATTTGTTTCTGTTGCTCCTGATGTTGGCATTTATTTGTTTTGTTGACACAGAGTCTCATGTAGCCCAGGCTAACCTTCAACTTGTCATGCAGTCAAAGATTATCTTGGNTGTCTGATCCTACTGTCTCTACCTCCCAAGGCCTATGATTACAAGAATAGACAANTATGCTCAGTTTATGCTGTGCTGAGGAGAGAACCCAAGGCTTTGTGCATGCGGGGCAAGCATTCTACCAACCAAGCCACATCCTGAGCCCCACCAGACATATGTAACCATTCTTTTTAAAAACTGCCCCCTGCCACTCCTCAGAACACAGTAGAAATAGACTCACTGATGGACACTTGCTGTGNTTTGGGTATTGGATATTTCCTATTCCAGTTTGTTTTTATGTTGCTGTAATAAATATCATGATCAAAAAACACGTTGGGAGCAAAGAATTTATTTGGCTTGCACTTGGAGGTTATAGTCTACCATTGAAGGAAGTGTGGCGGGGGGCACTCAAGGCTGAAGTCTGGAGGCAGACACCATAAAGGAATGCTTCTTAGTGCCTTGCTCTGTCTAGTGCTCAGCATATTATCTTCTACAGCTCAGGATGACCAGCACAGGGGCAGCACTATCTACATTGGTCTGGGCACTCCCACATCAATTAACAATCAAGTCAATGCCCTTTAAACAGTCTCAGACCAAGCTGATCTGTCTAGTACATCAGCTGAGACATTCTTTTCCCAGGTGACTTCAGATTGTGTCAAGNTGACAAAACAAACCAGCAAATCTAACCAGTCCATTTCCCCAGAGGCTTGGTACCTAGGTGGTGCCTTGAAAGATGGTAGAAACTTCAAGAGGTGAGATCTGGGAAGAGATCTTTTGATTAGCATGGTGTATCTGGAAATTTCTCCATCCTGCCTGGTCCCACCAGGCCCCACGGTCCCATAGCCACTTATAAAATAATTACTCAGAGGCTTATATTCATTATAACTGCTTGGCCATTAGCTCAGGCTTATTACTGACTAGCTCTTACACTTAAACTCAGCCCATTTCTATTAATCTATATGTCACCACATGTTCCATGGCTTTACCTGCGTCCCATTACATGTTGCTCCTTGGGCAGCTGGCTGGCATCTCCTAACTCAGCCTTCCTCTTCCCAGAATTCTCCTTGTCTGCTTATCCCACCTATACTTCCTGCCTGGCTACTGGCTAATCAGCATTTTATTTATCAACCAATCAGAGCTTAGAGAAAACCATCCCCATCAGTATGGGCATGTCTTCAAAGGAATAGAAGGACTCTGGACTCTTTGTCTTCATCTCATCAGCTCTTGGCCATGACTGGACAGTTTTCTCTATCATATACTCCCAACACAATGTGCTATCTCACCACAGACCCTCAAACAATGGAACAAATTAATACAATACACCAAATGATGAACTAAATAAACCTTTTTCCTTATGCATCTAATAGCCCATGTATTTTTGCTATACCAATGGAAAAGTGGCTACTACAATATTTTTATTAGCACCATAATAATATACTTTTTAGTGTGAGAACACAAATTGACTGGAGTGGCAAGTGTATACACTGGGCAGTAACTATGTTCAGACTTTCTTAAACATAAAGGCTGTATCTTAGTTACTTTTGCTATAACTGTGATATAATACTCCAATAAAAGCAACTTATGGGAGAAAGGACTTATTTCAGCTCACAGTTTGATAGCACAGTTCATCATGTCAGGGAGGTCATGATGGCAGAAGCGTGAGGCAGCTGCTCACATTGGAGCCACAGTCAGGAAGCAGAAAGAGAGCAGAAAGAGAGAATAATTCTAATGCTCAGCTAGCTTCTGTCACCCATTAGGCATGTAATAGGAAGACAGGAGTGTTCACATAGGAGAAGAAAAATGGAAATAGATGAGTGTCTTAGTTTTGCTTCCTGTTGCTATAATAAAATACTCTTGACAAAAACAACTTAAGGGAGAAAAGGTTTATTTGGCTCACAACTCCAGGCTATAGCCCATCATTGCCAAGAAACCACAAAGGCAGAATCTTGAACCAGATAGTCACATTACCTCCACAGTTAAGAGCAGAAAGCACAGAAAGTAGTGAATTAATGCATGCATGTTAGTGTTCAGCTCGCTTTTCCTTTCTCATCTAATCCCAGATCCCCAGCCTAGGGAATAGTAACACCCATAGTGGGCGTGTCTTCCCACTAATGCAAGATAATACCCCACAGGCCAAACTAATCTAGGAAATCCCTTATTGAGACTGTCCAGGTGATTCTAGATTGTGTCAAGTCAATAATCAAAATTCTCCTAAGTGATCTCCTAGCTCCANCATCTGCCTTCTTGATCCCCATATCTTAGACACCCAGCTCAAAGCCCTGNGCTGGAATTGGCATATCCCCGGATAAAAGAAAGAAAAAGAACCAAACATAAATGATACCTACTACTCACATCCCTCATTCTCCTCACTCTTTGTGAAAACTAGATGCATTGCCTTTTTCTCTTGGGTCCATAGCTAGAAGCTTCTAGACTTTCCTCCACCTGACTCCCAGCAGCTACAATTGTGTTGTGTAGCTTAATATTGAGTTCTAGACTATTTTGTGGAGTGCCTTCTTCTCCTGGCCTTTTGTCAGCTGGGGAATTATGCCTTATTTGATACTATAAAACACAGATATTCTGTGTTCCCACTTGCCAGCTAAAGGGACTCTTGCAAATGGGTATATTTTCCCAGACCTACACAATAGGCTTAATTGCATGGGTTTGCAATCTAAGCGGAGGTCGTTTGATGACTAGCTGTTTTGTATCATGAAAGTGCACATTAATTATTTAAAAGATGGACTTATAATTATTGTAAGCCTTAAGTAATTACCTATAATTTTGGCAAGGGTTAGAAAAACTGATAGTCTAGCAAATTCAGGTTTTAGTCATTAGTAAGATCATAATTACATTTAAATTGCAAAATGAAAATTATGCAATTTATCTCCCCAATAATGCATAAACATTAGAGTGATTGTGGGTTTTAATGGACGATAAAAACTGGAGCCACGATGGGCAGTCAGGGGCAATTTAAGTCCCTGGCTATTATTTTATATTTTAACTGCCTCTTCCATTACATGGCCCTGTCCACGCCTATTCAGATTATCCCTGGGGCTATAGCCTTGCTCTCAACAGGAAAGCAATAAGTTCTTTGAAAGACAGGAAGGAACTGCAGTAAGATGGATGAAANATGATCCATCCAAAGAGACGGAAAAAGATTTGCATGACAGTGAAAGAAGGAANGGGCTCCATGGAAGAACTACCAGGGGCTGCCAAATATTCCCACACTTCAATATTCATCTGAATGGGATTGTCCCACCCATTTCATAGATGAGGAAACTGAGACTCACAGAGNAGATGGGGCTTGCTTGTAGCATCTNATGNTTTGCATTTCGATTTTCATGCANTTAGGGATAAGACTTATTNAGTAACNCATAAGAACTTATATGNNCTGGGGGTGGGCTTAGGGAGATGGTTTAGTGGGTGAAGAACTTGCTGTGATGATCTAACTACGGGTTCTCCAGGACCCACATGAAAGTCAGACATGGTAGCAAGCATGTATATAATGCCACTGTTTCTACACTAGGGTGGAAGCAGAGGCAAGAGACTTCCTGGGAGGTCATAGACCACTTAGCTTGGAGACTATGTCAAGAAACAAAAAGAAAGCTTGTCTCAAACATGTTGGAAGGTGCGGAGCAACATGAGAAGTTGTTCTCTGACCTCCATGTGTACATAAATGTGCACACACTGAGCCATCTCATCCACTCTTTCTCCATCATTTATGAAGCACCCACTTCATTGTTGATTATCCTGTTCCAAAGGAAGCAATGGTTATGGGAATAGATAACACAGGCCTGGGGAGATGGCTGAANGGGTAANAGCATTTGCTGCCCAAGTAAAAGGACCTGAGTTTGANTCTCCTGCACTCACATACAAAATGCTGGGCATGACAATGCATACATATAACCTCAGTACTATAGNAAGAAACANGAGGATCACTAGGGCTTGCTGGCTATCTGCCTAGCTCCAGGTTCAGTGAATGACCCTNTATCAAGGGAATTAAGGANGAGCTCGATAGAGCAGGAGANTCANTATCTCCTCTGGCTTCTGTGTGCATATGGGGACATGCAACAGTCTACAGATGTACATATACCACATATTCGCTCCCTCCCTGNGCAGTCTCTCTCTGTGTCAGATAAACATAGGTGACAGTGTCCCTCTGCTCAAGGATTTTGTAGTCCCACAAATGGATTCAGCAAAAGATTTGCCAAACAAAACCAGACAAACCTATCCATAATCACTGAACAAGCCCCATAGTTCAAAGTGTTGCTGTGGTGTGGACATCCTCTGTAGGGGAGTGTCATAAGAGAAGTCTAGGTACAGACAAGGAGATCAATATTTCCTCTTACCATTATCGAATTATGGAATAATGCCAGCTATAAATGTTGACTNAGCAACTAATCTGTGCAAGATGCCATGCTGGGCAGAAGGGAATCCTGAAGAGTAAACCCAGTGCATGCATTGATCAAGAAAAGTTGAGCAATTTGTACAGAAGCAAAGACTGAGAAAANAAAATCTCCAAGAGAGGAGCAAAGTGAGTAGATTAGAGAGACTCANAACAGGAGGAATATAAAAAGGAGTCTTTCATTTAAAAAAAACAAAAAGGCCCTTGTGATGGTAGATCTTTTTGGAGATTTTACTATTTATTTATGTACGTGTGTATGTGCACATAAGTGTAGTACCTGTAAAGGCCAGAAGAGGGAGTCTGGTCACTTGCGGCTAGACTTGGGAGTGGCTGTGAACTGCTGGATTTGGGTTCTGAGAGCCAAACTTGCAGAGAGCNCTCTTAACTGCTGAGCTGTCTCTCCAGATCCAGTGATACAAATTGATGTCAAATTGATTGGATCTGGAATCAGCTAAGAGACATGACGCTGTGAGGTTATTTCCAGAAGGNATTGACTGAGAGGCAAAGACTCATCTCTCAGAGTGTGTGGTACCTTCTGGCAGTGGCTAGATAAAAAAGGGTCTGAGGGGAAAGTTGCTTGCTTTGTTGCCTTTCACTTCTTGCTGGTAAATACATCTACCTGCTGCTGCTGTTGCAGCTGCCACTGTTGTCATCCTTCCAACAACAGACTCCAGGTTCTTCTGCCTTCCAACATGGGCTAAAGACCAGTTAACTCTCCAGGAATCTTCCAGGCCATCAGCACTGTCTTGGGATTGCTGAGACATCCTTCTTCATGACCCGAGTAGTTAGCAGATCCTCAGCCCCTCCAGCATCCAGATGGCCATGGTTTGATGACTGGCCTGTATCTGGGAAGGCATTCTAGTCAACTTCCCACCTTTTTACCATTTGTGTATGTGTTTGCAGGGGTTATTTTGTTGTTGCATGCTTATAGGTGCACGTGTGTGCAGGTGCATGTGTCTGTGTGTGTGGAGGCCTGAGGCTGATGTTGGGAGTCACCCTCCATCAGTCCTCCACCTTAATCATAGATGCAAACACAGAGCTGGAAGATAAGGCTTGTCTTGATAACCAGCTTGGTTCGGAAATCTCTTGTCTCCACTTTCCAAGGTTGGAATTACAGGTGGGCAACCACTCCCCTACATCATTTACGGGGGTCCTGGGATCCAAACTTTAGTCCTCATGCTTGAATTGACAA
>LZPO01068677.1:702965-716129 GCA_001675575.1 Neotoma lepida
CAGCCAAGGATAACAATAATGTACCCTACAGAATCTCCCTCAGAGGAAGAAGGAAGAGAAGGATGAAAGGGAAGAGGGAGAGGAGAGGAGAGGAGACAAGAGAGGAGAAAGTCTCAGCCAAGGATAACAATAATGTACCCTACAGAATCTCCCTCAGAGGAAGAAGGAAGAGAAGGATGAAAGGGAAGAGGAAGGGCAGAGAGAGGGGGAAGAGGAGGAGGAGGAGAGAAGAGAAAGGAAGAATCAGCTAGGGATAATGATTATTTACCCTACAGAATTTCCCTCACTGACCTACTTCCTCCAGCTATGCTGACCTCCTAAAGTTTCCACAACCTCCCAAATAGTGCCACCAACTAGGGAGCAAGCATATAACATATGAGCCTATGGTGGAGATTTCACAGTCAACCTGCAGTGATAATGTGTCTGTGTCCAGCAGATACTCAACAAGGCAANGCTGCTCTAGTTTTCTCTCCATTGCTGTGGTAAATAAAGCATTCTGACCGACAGCAACATAGGCAAACAAAGCATTTATTTCAGCTTACAGATTATATCATTGATGGAAGTCAGGACAGGAATTCATGCAGAAACTTGAAACAGAAACCACAGAGAAGCACTGTTCATAGGCTCATGCTCAGCTAGCTTTGTTATATGGCCCAGGACAACTGGCCCAGTGTCTTAACTTCAAGTTACCCCTACAGTTCTAGACCTGTCTTACCTGTGATACTAGCTATATTGGCTGCTTTTGTGTGTCAACTTGACACAAGCTAGGGTCATCAGAGGAAGGAGCCTCAGTTGAGGAAATGCCTCCATGAGATTCAGCTGTAAGGCATTTTCTCATTTAGTGATCAATGGAGGAAGGCCCAGCCCATGGTGGGTGGTGCCATTCCTGGGCTTCTGGTCCTGGGTTCTATAAGAAGGTGGGCTGAGCAAGCCATGGGAAGCAAGCCAGTAAGCAGCATCCCTCCATGACCTCTCCATTAGCTCTTGCCTCTGGGATCCTACCCTGTTTGAGTTCCTGTCCTGACTTCCTTCAGTGATAAACAGCAATGCTGAAATATAAGCCAAATAAACCCTTTCCTCCTCAACTTGCCTTTTTGTTTTTTGGTTTTTCAAGACAGGGTTTCTCTGTGTAGCTTTGGTGCCTTTCCTGGAACTCACTTGGTAGCCCAGGCTGGCCTCAAACTCACAGAGATCCGCCTGCCTCTGCCTCTCAACTTGCCTTTTGGTCACAGTGTTTTTGTCACAGCAATAGAAAACCTAACTAGCTTTCCTTTGGTTTTTATTAACTAGCATCTCCTGGTTTTGTTGTTGTTTGTCTTACTTTAACTCATTATTTAAGATATTTAAAATTTGTTGCAAGCATCTCTACTGAAGTAGGATTGGCATAATGAATTTCCTGGATTTAAGTTCTGGCTTTCATAAATGTTGGTATATGAATTTACCTATGAAGCCAATACAGATAATGAACATACTCATTATCTTGTTTTCTTTTCCGACTGCTGTGATACCATGACAAAAGCAACTTAAGGGAGAAAGAGTTTACTTGGCTCATAATTCCAGGTTACCATCCATCATTGCAAGAAGTCACAGCAGCAGGAACTTGAGGGAGTTGGTCCTATCACATCCATAATCAGAAACAGAAAGCAGTGAATGCATGCATGGTAGTCCTCAGCTCTGTGTCTCCACTTTTATTCTATGGTTCAAATCCCCTCTATAGGGAATTGTGCCACTCACAGTGGGCTGTGATATCCCTCACAGACACGTCCACAGGCTAACCCAATCTAGACAATACCCCCCTGAGAAGTTCTTCCCATGTGAATTCTACCTTGAGTCAAGTTGACAATCAAAGCTAACCATCATATTTGTCATCTCTACAAGTTGTGTATATGAGTGTGTGCACCTGTGTTCTTGTATTATCTCCTTACATGCACACACATACACAGAGATTATTTTTCTACTTTTTTGTTACTGAGATTGAAGAGANGCTTTGCATTTTCTGGAAAGTTATTTAAACAGAATTTTATACAGTATGTACTTTGTTGTTGTTGTTTGTTAGTTGGTCAGTTGGTTGTTGGTTTTCTTGTGTTTTTGAGACAGGGTCTCACTATGTATCATTGGCTGCCCTGTAACTCATAGTGTAGACAATGTTGGCCTTGAACTCTCAAGAGATCCATCTTTCTCTCCCTCCTGAGTGCTGGAATTAATGGCATGTGCCACCACNCCCAGCTTAGTAGGTTCTCACTCTCCTCCATCTCCTTTCCCTCAGTCGAGAGATTTTGAGACCCATTTTTATTGTGTCTGTCAGTCAATTCATTTTAATAGTAGCTTTTAAAGAGCATAAGAGATGATTCTTTGGAAGATCAATTTTCAGATACTTTTATAGGTGGTATTTTCAGTATCATAGCTAAATGCTTTTTGGTTAACCCATGTTCACCATAAATTTCTTCTGTTTTCTTTTAGATGTTTTGTAGATTTAGGCTTGACAATGGTTGCAAGATCTATTTTAGATATATTTTCTACAGGTATGACATAGAAGAGAGAGAGAGAGAGAGAGAGAGAGAGAGAGAGAGNGAGAGAATATCAATGTGTGTGTANGTCATACGTGTGCAGGTGTATGTGGAGACCAAAAGGCAGCATCAGATCCCGTGGAGCTGGAGTTATAGACAGCTGTGAGCTGCCATGTGGGTGCTGAGAAGTGAGATTCATAACTATGCACATTCATAACTACTGAGCCCTCTCTCCAGCCCTTCCAGGATTATTTTTGATGGGAGTGTCATCTCTCCACTATTTCCTTAATCTGACTCTTTTACATTACTTTCCCATTTCTTAATTACTGTAACTTTAAGTTTTTAAATAAAATAATGTTAGTCCTCTAGTTCTGTTTCTCCTTTTCAGAGTGATTTGGCAATTCTAGCTATTTTGAATTTCCATGTGAATTTCATAATGAGTCAATTTCTAAGGAAAAAATCACAGGGATTCAATTAGGATTGTATTGAATGTACAGATCAATTTAGAGAGAGTTGACAGCTTAATTATGTCTAGTCGTGTGACATGTGAACACAGTGTATTTCTTCATTTATTTAAGTCTTCACTTCATCTCAGGGTTTTTTTTGCCTTTTATATACAGATCTTTCCTTTGTCATATTTTGTCATATTTCCTTTAAGTAGTTCACATATTTTATAGTTGCTAAAAGATTTTATAAAATTTAAGTTTCTGAGGCTGAAGAGATGAATCAGTCTGGGTTGAGCACGTACTGCTCTTTCAGAGGACCTGAGTTGGAATCTCTGCACCCACATCAGGCTACCCCCAACCACTTGTAAGTTCTGATGCCATCTTCTGGCCTTCATAGGCGCTGCATTCATAGGAATACACACACAACACACACACACTTAAAATAAATTTTTAAAATTTAAGTTTCTATTATTCCTTTACAGTGTATAAACATCATAAACAATTTTTAGATGTTGGTCTGCAACCATGCCAAACTCATTTGCTAACTGTTAGGTTTGGAGAACATTTGACCCTATTTTCTATANTAACAATCATGTCATCTATAATAGTGTAATGTACATTATATCAGTACGTTCCCATGTGCTGTTCGAGCTTACTGAGAAGCTGTCTCTGGANGCAGGGTTGAACCTAACCCTTCTTTTCANACCCATGCATGTTTGTCTCAAAGTGTCCTCCAAGCTTCCATGTTCGGTGTCCAGCTGTCACCCAACCCCCGCAAAATAACTGTGACAGGAACAAAACAGCCCAAGAATTAAAACCATCATATGCTTGAGGACAGCTGGAAGGTGACTTATTTCCAACAGAGGTCACTAGTGCTCACCCCATGATATAAAAGTCCCTGCAGTGAGAGAGAGAAGCTNGATGCTCAGCCATGGAGAGAATGCTCTATGGGGAACTCCAGCTGATTGCCTCAGCCTCCCCAGTCATTTCTGCTGAAAATATGATCACACTATTTGATGACGTCATCTCAACATGTTACTGTTTCTTCTTTTCCTTGGATGCTTCACCCTAGGGGACACTGCTCGGGACTCTCTGGGTTGGGAACTCTGGTTGATTGCTCTAAAGGGGCTTTCCCGGTTGATTGAGGTTGTCAGATCTATTTGATCTGGAATTACAGATGGTTGTGAGCTGCCTGTAATATAGATGCTGAAGCATAGGCGACTTACCAGGGACTCCATCACTGAGTTAAATGACACTCCCTCCCTCAACAACCGTTAACTGGTGTGAACCTCCTGACCTGGATGCTGGGAACCAAATTCCAGGATTCTGTAAGAGCAGCAATAGTCCCTCAAGGAGGGATGGGGCCTAATGGCTCCTCCTCCATCCATGAGGAAATGTTAGGGGACCCAATCACTCTTGCACCAGGTCTTGTGCAGGTAACCACAGCTGCAGTGGGTTCATGAGTAACACTGGGTAAAGCCAGCTTTACTCCTTAATTATGTAGTTCAAAGGCTAGCCCCGAATGTGCTCACTAGGCATTGGGAATTAAAAACTTCTTTCTTTGCCAAAGAAGGTCGATTTGAATTTTCAGCCTAAGACACGGAATATCTTAGGTGTGTTTGTTCTGTCTTCAAGCAATTCTGGAACTCTGAGTGCAGGCTGCTCAAGATGGCACCTCTAACTGGAATGGTAGATTTTGCACACTGATGCGGATGCGCTTGGCAGTCATCTTGAGATGCTGTGTTTACATGTCGGTCTTTCCAATCACCCAGAGTGCACTGCAATACCTTTTGGTTCAATTTCAACCAATGCTGTGAATGCCTATGAGTGTAGATCAGAAAGCCCACAGAGCTGGGTTCACTGCAGAACAGAAGGATCACACGTTTGCACGAGACATGCACACTTGTACTTCCAAGGTTGGGGGTCTATATTTCTCTATGGCACTCCACTTCAGTTCTTAGATTGTGTTATCCTGGGAGATTTTTTAACTTGAGTGTGGTGTGGTATGTGTGTACAGGTACGTATGCCACAGCACAGGTAAGGAGGTCAGAAGACAACTTCGTGTTTCAATCCTCACCTTCCACTTTATTTGAGATGGGGTTTCTTATTCACTGCTGCATATGGCATGCTNGCTGGCCCATGTGCTTTCTGAGAGTCTTCTGCCTCCACCTCCCATTTCTTCACAGGATTACACCTGAGGTGTATGTGTCCACACACAGCTTTTAGGTGAGTTCTGAAGATTTGAACTCAGGTTTTCATGAGAGGCACATTAGCCACCAATCCATCTCCTCAATCAAAATATTTTATTTATGTGTTGTGCACTCATGCATGTGTGTGTATGTGTGTGTGAGAGAGACAGAGAGAGAGACAGAGAGACAGAGAGAAAGAAAGAGAGAGAGAGTTCAGTGCCCACAGAGGCAATAGGATTCCTGCAGCTGGAGTTACAGGAAGTTGTAAGCTATCTGACCTGGATACTTAGAACCAAACTACAGTATTCTGAAAGATAAGCAAGTGCTTTCAATCACTTAGCCATATCTTCACATACCCCACTTCAAATTTTAGCCGTATTTCCTACAGACATCTGTTCATTTTTTATCAAGAGTAATTAAAGACTTATGGTGTAGATAAATGGTAGACCACTTACATGCCTACCATTTTCAAGNNCCCGGGTTTAACCCCAACTCTACAAAATATTAATAATAATTTAGATCAAGNTCTGGGCCAAACACTATGTTATATCCTTCTATATTTATAAGTGTTATTGTTGTCTATTTCAGTTTTGTTTTCTGATAAGAGAGATAGGAAAGCTATCTTCTAAGAGAATGATACTGTATTCTGATACATATCCATACATATATATATACATATATATTATATATATATATGAACACACACATATATGCATGCTTGTGTGTGTGTATGAAATATGTGAAGGACACTCATAAAATGGAGATCTTAAGTTGACCAGGAGTAATCAAAGAAGTCTTCAGAAAAGTGATATCAATTGAATCCAGTCCATGTGAAGAATACATGCAGGGGAGTTGAAAAGATGGCTTGGCGGTTAACAGCGCTTGCTGCTCTTCCAAAGGACTGAAGTTCTGTTCCCAGCATCTATATCAGGCANCTCATAACCATCTGTAATTCCAGCTCCAAGAGATCTGACAACCTTTTCTGGCCTCCACAGACACCTGCATTTGTGTGTACAAACACATGCACACAAACAAACACACTCATGTGCACACACACACAATTAAAAATAAAAACAAATCATTAAAAGAAGAAAATATAGAAGAATATCAAATAAAGAAGGCAGAAGCAAAGGATAAAAACAGGAAATGAATGGAGTGGACTTTCAAAGCCAAGGAGCATATGATAGCATGTTCAAAGTCATGGTAATTCATTCCCATCACACTGGGAAATTTAGAAAGCTAAGCAGTNCCAAATGTGTCTGCAATGAGNGAATGTGGTTCTGGAAAGCAATCTGTCAATATTTGATTGAGTTGAGTTTGTCCATGATTTCTGCCCAGCATTTAGATCCTGGGTGTCT
The DNA here is from genome assembly GCA_001675575.1 of Neotoma lepida. Lineage (NCBI taxonomy): Eukaryota > Metazoa > Chordata > Mammalia > Rodentia > Cricetidae > Neotoma > Neotoma lepida. The sequence continues at coordinate 709,466 of LZPO01068677.1, forward strand.
TTCCCCAGGGAAACTGTCATGCAGCTCAGAGTAGCATCCTGTGAGATTCTGAGAGCTTGGGAGCTCTGAACAGATGATAGCATGCAATGAACAGGAACTGAGAGAACCTAGGACTGTAAAGGAGAGAGAAAGATGGAGTGAGGGAGAGGGAGAGAGAGCACAAATGGGCCAAGATATTGCAGAAAAAGGCACTAAGACTGGGAATTAATGATTTCCTTAATATCAGATGTTCATACTTGTTCATTCTTCTGTTACATTGGGTGTGTAGGAAAGTAATGGGAGATCAGGTGTGGCAGTAGTTTGGATAAAGAACTTGATTGGCCTTGTATTATAAATCTTACTAAAGGGATGGATGCCTTTTTCTGCAGACAGTGGACAGTGAAATTGAGCTGGCAGACTAGACTGTACCTGACCATGCCTGTATTTTTTAAGATTGATTTTTTGTCCTTAATTCTCTCTCTCTCTTTCTCTCTCTCTCTCTCTCTCTCTCTCTCTCTCTCTCTCTCTGTGTGTGTGTGTGTGTGTGTGTGTGCATAGGTGACCTTGGAGTCCAGAAGAAGGCCTCAGATCCTCTAGGGTTAGAGTTATTGACAGTTATGAGCTGCCCAACATGAGAGGCTTGGAATTGAACCTGGGTCCTCTCTGTGATCATTCCCAGCATCCTCCTAATCGTTTCTGGAGTTCCATGGCTTCACATGTGCCGTCAGCATTCAGGCAAACTGCCTAGTCACCCTAGGGTCTTAAGTCCTATGTAATCTGTGTGCAGTGTGGCCACATAATCTATGAGCATGCATGGCAGTTGTATGTAGGCCCCTATATGCATGCATGAGGTCATCCTTAAAAACAGACCCCACCCGTTCATTCCCCACTTCTGCCACATTTCTCTGGCAGGCCTTCCCACTCTCCCTCCTTTCCTGTCCCCCTAATAAAACTCTTGAAGTGGGTTTTGTTGTATCTCATGGTCTGTTCTTGGGCTCGGTAAATAACACTCTCCAAGAACAGTAAGTGCTCCTAACTGCTGAGCCTTATCTCCAACCTACATATTTGGACTTTAAGTTGATCAGTTGGATAAAAGCTTGAAGGGAAACTGGAAGTGTTGGCAGAGACAAGGAATTAGAGGACTGAGAGAAGAGGCAGAGTCTTAAAAAGCCATTCTAATGCTAGCATTTCAGCAAGTAGTCTTCAAACTTGTGTCGCTTCTTGGTTAAAAGCAACCATTTGAGGGGCTGGTGAGATGGCTCAGCTGGAAGAAGCACTTTCCACCAAGCCTGACCACCCAAGTTCAAACTCCAGAACCTACACAGTGGAAGGAGAGAAAACCAATGTCTTCAAGTTGTCCTCTGCCGTCCACACATGTGCTGTGGCATCTGAGCATATGTGCAAAGACACAATCAATCAATCAATCAGTCAATCAATAGAAAGAAAACCAAAAATGAAAAAGCCACGTGAACTTCTCAAAGCACACAGAGTTAGCATTTGACAAGATCTAGTATCCAGCTGGGCATGGTGATGCAGGCTTATAATCCCAACATTTAGGATATGGGTACAAAAGGACCATGAATTCCCTTTTGGATATATTCATCCTAAATCCTGGTATGTCTATCTTGTGACCTTGTAATGGTACATCCTGAGGTGAGGGAAGGACTGTGTGGCCTTGAGTATGGGCAATATCTGTGACATTGGTACATATTTTCTGGAACCAAACAGGTTCTGGGAAGCATCCTTTTCCATCTTGTAGGAAGTGAAGTAAGATCCACCCCACCTTCCNCATCCCCAGCAAGAACAGTAACACGTGCTGGGAGGAAGACACAAGACATTTTTGTGTGTGGAGTGAATGGAAGAAACCTCTTAGGGGTGTTAATATAGTCTATGTAACTGGTGCTCTAATGAGCCCAGTAAGAGAGAGTGTGTGTTCACTCAGCTGTGTGGATCCCCTCACGGGGATGCCTCATCTTTTCACATGTCCCCAAAGTCTCAGAGGAGCCTTGGCTGCTTCTCAGAGCTGGAGTTGAGTTTCTTGGCTTGTAAACATCCTGCCCTGGAAAGAATTAAAATCCTCTAAGAGACTCTTGAATCTCTCCCTTTGGCCATCAGATTATTGAAACAATAGACTCCAAGAAATTGAAATTTACCCAAAAATCTCATGCTGGGGGAATAAAATGGCTGATATCTGGAGCCTGCTAGCAGCCAGAGGGGGAGATTATCTTTCCTGGAGAGAGATTCACACAGCATTGACAACTTNTCAGGCCACCATAAGGAAGAGAATAGAACTGAGATAATGATGGGTAAGATCACACTTTGACCCAGACTGCTGAGCCATGCAAAACTCTTGCCCTCTATCTAAATCTAAACTCCATATTAAGACCATGAAGAGGGACTTAGTTGGTGTCACTATACCTAATTTTTTCTCTTTCCAATGTAGCTACATTAAATAAATATCCCTTTCTTCCTTTACACTATTACTTGGTTGTTTAATTGACCTGTTGAGGACAGGTGCTTAAGCCAGGCTTGTTAAGTCTACCAGAATCCAGCTTCTGACTCTGATCAATCTTAGCTTATGTTATGGGAATTAAGAATACGAGAATAGAAAAGGAGAGAAAGGAGAGGTGAGAAGAGAGAGATTAGTATATAATGAAAGAGCAAATTGAGAAAACAGACAACTGGTCAACCTGCTAATACACCAGGAATGAACAAAGACTAAGTCTTGATAACTCTGGTAACAGTAGAGCTAAATAATTAGATTGATAAAGCCAGAAAAGCTTTATTAAAGGAAGTGAAGTGAGAAGTAGACCAAGCCCACGATAGAGAATTGGCTGTATTTGTTGGCTAAATGTATAAAAATGTGAATGGTTGGCCAAGACTATCTAAAAATCTATCACCTAGAACAGTGGGGAGTCAGAACTATCAGAGGGAAGAAACAGCTGCTCAGATGCATCCAGAGAGGATATCTTTCAGAAAGTAGAGTACCCACAGTTTACCCAGAATCAGTTTCTGAAAATTAAATGGTAATGCTGGAAGTTTCAAGCTTCAAAGTCAATACTGTTATAGTGATGAAGAGGGACTTCCCTTCTCACTGCTTCTCTCCCAGGCATTCAAGGGTCTCCTAGGATGCACTGAGTGACCTATGAAGAGAGCCATTACTTGAGCAAAGCATGACTATTACAGTCTGCACTCAGTACTGAGGCTGCTGCAGATGTCTCCCATGGGAAGCTGACCGCCTAGGTTCAAAAGCAGCCATCCTCTCCACCTGCCATCCTGTAAGCCTGTCAACATGGCAGGCCATAAGGGCCAAGAGGACAGGGGCCCCATGAGAGCCACAGAGAAAATAAGGTTTTTGCATGTGAGGGGACATGCATGTTCATGTTTGTGTGCATACATATCTACATATGAGTACACATGCACATGTGTGGACACCAGAGTGCAACTGGACTGGAGGATGAAGATACTCTACACAGACAGTTGTGTGTTCCCTCCCACACACTTGGGCTCACAGACTATGGAAATAATGGACCCCGAAAAAATTAAAATTCCCTCAGGAATCTCATACTGGAGCAAGAGAAGTCTAAAGCCTGGGCTAACCAGATGGGAACCTTTCTCCCAAAAGAGATTTATGACTTATCAGGACACCTTGCAGGAGAGTAGAGCCAAGAAATGATGCTTAAACACGTAGACCTCTGGTCGTCTACTTAAACTTTAACTTCATGTCAGGACCATGAAGATGGACTTGAGGTATTGCTGGATCTTTTTACCCCTCTTCCCAAGGTGGCCACATTGAACACAACTTCTTTTTTGGCCTTTCTCTATTGCCTTGGCTCTTTTAATTGCCTTCTTGAGGATGAGAGGTCAAACTTGGCTTCTTGGGCCTAAGTCCAATAACAACCTTGAGTGTTGCTTCTCAGGAGTTGCCTAGATGATCTTTTGAGACTGGGTCCCTCGACAGGATCTCGGACTTGCCAATTATGCTATATTCACAGGCCAGTGAATCTCACAGATTCTCCTATCTCTGAGTCCCCAGTGATGGAATTAAAAATGCACACCTCTATGCCTGGCTTTTATAAGAATGTTGTAAATTGAACTCAGATCATCACGCTTGCATATCTGGAATTTTGCCACCTGAGCCATCTTCCCGGCCATAGGATATAAGAAGATTTACAATAACTCTCCGTTCTTGGGGGACAGGATGCTTCAGCCAGTCTCTTGTGTGTACATTCATCGAGCATTCATGTGGCAATACCTGAGTCTGCTACTGCGAAACAGGTCAAGTCTCTACCCTCACATAGATCCCATTCTCACAGAAGGTCTAGGAGACAAGGCAGATGCATGCTGCTTAGTTTATTTAGAGACAAAGTCTTCCTATGTAGCCCAGCCTGGCCTTCAGCTCATGAGTCTCTTGTCATACCTTCTTCAGTGCTGACATGAGCATGCCACTAAGCTTGGAGGAAATCTGTAATTATGGCAGAGTGTTGAGAGCTACACTCTCCTAAGGGACTGTCTATGATTACAGGCCCTATCCTGTGGGGGAGGGAAGAATTCCACAGGGGGGTGTTAAGGAAACAAAAGATGCTNATTTTGTTAATGCTTACAACTGAGAATGTAATTTCTAAACATGCATGTTCTGATAACAAAAAGTGGAGAATAAAATTAAATTAATCAGATTTGATATTAATCTTGAGCCATGTCACCTAACTTTGGATGTACTATATTATGGTACACACACACACACACACACACACACACACACACACACACTAGTACCTTTAATATGTTTTAATTAGCAACATTACGATATATAACTGACATATGAAGTAATAGGTTTCCTTGTGGTATTTTCCTGTATAATGTGTTTCAGTTGATTCTTCCCCATACCCTCTCCTCTCCTTCCCTGTCTCCCCATTCCAGCTTTCACCCTTCCTCTCTCAGTCCTCTCCTTCCCACATTCCTACCACCTGTGCTCTGTGATCCTCCTCATCCCCAACTTTAAGTCTCTTTCCTCTTTCCATGACCTCTCTTTAGTCCCTGACCTCTACCCACATCCACTCTTACACACACACACACACACACACACACACACACATATATATATACATATATATACATATATATGTATATAAATATCACATGTTGTTAAGAGCATTTGTTGCTCTTACAGAAGACCCCAGTTTGGTGCCCAGCATTCACACAGTAACTCGAGTTCCAGGGGCTCCAATAACTTCTTCTAACTTCTGCAAGCTGTNCATNCCTGCAGCACATACACATATNCACAGGCAAAACTCTCAGATGATAAAATAAATACATCTATNTTTTANAATTAGAAACTAGNATCTGCNTATGAGAAAGAACACACTATGTCTTTCTGATCCCAAGTAACCGCAATATAATATTTTCCCATTCCGTCTGTTTTTCTGCAAATTTTGTAACTTTACTTTTCATTATAGCTGAATAAAATTCCATTGTTTATATGGCCCACATTTTTATTACCTGCTCATCTAAGCTGTTTCCATTTCCTTGCTATTGTAAATAGAGCAGCAGTAANTAGCAATGTGCATNTATCTGTATAATGGGATGTTTCTCTATACATGTATGTATACATGCAATTATAACCAACATGCCAAACTAAATGAAGAAAAGCCCATGAGGCCTCAACCTTACACAAATAACTATAGCCACTGAAGAAATCTGGAGATGGGAGAGGTGGCCGTCCCCAGGGAATAGCACACCGATTGGTTGTCCAGTGCCAAATAGTCAACCCTGAAAACATACATACAGGTAGCATTGTACAGATTAAACAGGTTATATTTAGGACTATATAGATATATACATATATGCTTACAATAACAAGTAGTGGAAAATAAAAAAGAGACCATGAATTTGAAGGAGGCTGGAAACTAAGATTTGGAGGGAGAAAAGGGAAGGGGGAAATTTTATAATTAAATATAATATCAAAGTAATCTCAAAAATAGAAAGGAAATGAATATGAATATTTATAAGAAGAGAAGTAGGCATTTAGATGTTCACTGATGAGAAAAAACAATTAACCTTGAAGACAAGTGGTGAGGGCTTGACATTTGGCTGTCCTGGTCAAGTGGTTTATAGTGTGCATCTCAGCTGTTGTTTTAAGACGTATCGCACTTTCATTAGTACAGCCCTAGGAGGTTAGACACAAATCCTTCATCGTTCAAATAAAGGTTGTAGAAAATGGTAAGGCCCTGGAGATACTTTATATGAATTTTCAAAACCAGGCGATTGTCATCTTGAGCCAACACAGGCACCAGGCTTCCAGAGACAAGTTTGCCTTTTGTTCTAAAGTAAAACTGGGAATAGACAGACAGAAAGATTAGATATAGACACATGGATATATGGAGATGTGTGTGTGTGTGTGTGCGCGCGCGCGAGTGCACAGATGCACGGGTTTCCTGATCTAAAGTGGTTCAACTCTCTGATGAGATCACATTTCCCACCTCTAGTCCTAGTGGCCACCTGTGAAAATGTGAAAAAGAGATTAGGCCCAGCTCTGTGTACTGTATCACCAGAATACTGAAGAACTGCTCAACCATATTTTTAAAAATCAAAGAGCAAGGCTATCTGAACTCAGGTAATTTGGTATTTTAAGCTAGACATTTTCAACTTGCGGCTTTCCTCTTTTCATTCTTTACTTTTAAAGAAG
>LZPO01068677.1:740597-755707 GCA_001675575.1 Neotoma lepida
TAGCCTGCCTATATGATACTGTCTCAACACACACACACACACACACACACACACACACACACACACAGAGAGAGAGACAGAGAGAGACAGAGAGAGAGAGAGAGAGACAGAGAGAGACTCTAAATTAAGTATATCTAAAGCCATTTGTTTTGTTTGATCAGTTTTTGTTGTGTGAGATAGGATCTTATGTAGTTCAGGCTGCACCAGAACTCACTATGTAGCTGAGGCTAGCTTTGAACTGCTAATACTCCCACCTCTATATCTTACAAGCTTCTACTATAGGCATATGCCACAGCACCCACTATAAATTCAGATTTGGAATCAGCCAATGTAGCTGCCCCATAATAGTGACACGTTCAAAAGGCACATAACATTTCTGAAGTTCAGTTTCTTGACTGTAACAAAAGGGAGGCTGTTCTGTGGTACTATCTTGATGACATGAACAAATGTCTTCTTGCTCCAGAAAGGGGACCAACAACAGACAAAAGAGGCCACCAAATCCCAACTTGGTGAACCAATGGATTTACTTGGGTTTTTACAGGAGTATGTGGAGGAGTTACTTGCAAGAGTGTGGAGAAGGGTTACTTACAAGAATATGAGGANGGGTTGCTTACAAAAACAGAAACAACTCAAAGGTATCTGCCTGACTGGAAGCCCAGTCTAGCAGAGATGACAGCTCACAAACACAGGAATCTTTATCTCTCTGCACAACTTGTAGGCAGGTCAACAGGTCAAAGAATCTCTTCTCCTCAGAAGTCCTTAGAAAGAAACCTTATGAATCTATCTGATAAGTTTCAGGGACTTCCTGAGACTTGTGAGTTGTTTGATCTTCCTTTTCGAACGTTCTGAGTTTTAAGGAGTTTCCTTCCAGGAGACAATGTTTCAATTTGGAGGCAAGTGCAACATAACAAGAATAAAACCTAAACTATGNGCTGCTGTGGAATTGAGAGAGTCATTCCCACGAAACATGTGGAATAATGTCTGGAGTGTTCAATAAACGTTGGTTTTCTGAAAGTCTCATCTTTCTTTCCCATACAGCCAATCACTAGCCAAGGGTAATGGTCACCTCATTTCTCAACTGCTCTCTCTTTTCAAGCANCCANCACGGCTTTGAAAGCTCCTTGAGATCAGCTTTAAAACAGGANGGGAGGCAGGACAAGAGAATGGGAGATTATCTGCTCCAGCAGATGGCNTGGGCAGCAAGGGGATAAATGCGTANAGTAGAGAAGCAAGAACATTAGAAATCAGATGGAAGAGCTGGGGGTGGGGCTAAGTTGTTAGAATGTTTGTCTGGCATGAATCTAACCCTGGACTGGATCCCAGCATTGCATAAATANTGTGTGGTCATACACGCTTGCAATCCAAGCACTCAGAAAGTAGTACACACAGAAAAAGAAGAGCAGATATATATGCAGAATATATGCATATATTCTTATATGTATAAGAATATAAATACTTCTTATGCAAGGGACCTTCAGTCTTATTTATTATGAGGGGAACAAGATTGAGAAGTATTTCATAGGTCAATTGCCTGGTCCCTGGGATCATTTCATTAAAGCGGTGGTCAGTGCAATGAGAGACATGTGTTTAAAATAACACACAAGGGTCACTGCATTCTTAGTAATGTGTGAAAATTCAAGTCATGGGTGTGAAGTAAGATTCTCAGACTTGATCCTCAGCAAATAAATCTATTAGCTTGATCCCATCTGTAAATTCTCTCATGTGTGTTCATGAAGCACTCTACCAATTGAGCTCCAGCTCTAGCCCATTATTGCTGCTTTTTCCTTAGGACCTAGAGCTTGTGGCCTTCCTGCCTTTGCTGCTCAAGGGCTAAGATTACAAATATGTACTACCATCATTATCTNCAGTATTGCTTCTATTAAGAATGTGTATTTTGTAGAGACTTTCCTGCTTATGCTTATGATTTTAAATAATACCTTTAAATTCTTCTTTCTTCTTACGTACATTTTGGCAGATATTCTGATTCCTTACCATCGGGACATCTTCCCCGCCCCACAATGCCCTCTTCTTTACCCGGCTTCTGTAAGTTATAGCGATGCTTTTACATGAGCAAGATTGAAGACACAAACATTCTTTCTCAAAACCTGAATGAGGATGTCCTCGCTTTATCTAGAGATCCATTCTCAAACTTGAACTTGAGTCAACAAGCAAAAAGTGAAAAGCATTCATTCATTGTGGCTGCATAAATTTCTGAGTTTGTAGAGCTAGAGAGTGTTCGGGGATCACATTTCATCCTTGGGAGTAATGCCTGTCAAAAGAATAAATTCTCTGGCGTGTAGACTAAAGTATTTATCTCTGCTTTACAGGGACCACTACTGGTGACTCAAAAATACTCCCGTTTGGTTTTGCTTCATCNTGGGCTCTTCCGATTTTTCTCCCCATTTTTCTTTCCTCACCCTCCCTCTCTCTTTATTCCTCCCATCTTGCTTCCTTCTCTTCCTCTTCCCCTCCCTCCTTTCTCCCTCTCTCTTCCTCTATGCCTCTGTTCTCCCTTCCATCCCTCCTCTTTCTTTTCTTCCATCCTTCTAGCCTTCTTGCCTTCCTATCTCTTCCATCCATTTTCCCTTCCATCATGCCTTCCTTCTTTTATCCTTCCTGTCTTCACTCCTCTCTCCTCCCTCCATTCCCTCCTTCCTCCTTGTCTACCTTTCCTTTCCCCTTCTGATCTTTCCCTCCTTCCTTATTTCCCTTCTTCCCTCCCTCCTCCTTCTTATTTTCCTTTCTTCCTCCAGCTCTCCTTTCCCCTCTCTCTTCCTCTTCCTCCTCTCATCTCTCCCTTTTTTCTTATTAATATAATAGATTTCCCGTGCTTAACTACATCTCATTTGTTTCCTGTAAACAAACTTCCTGGAACTCCTCAAGTCTTATCATAATCTCCATCCACTGGCTGCCTAGCTTCTGTCCTGAAACTCCTTGGATTTCTACTCTATAAGGTCCAACACATATGGAAAGGCTAAATGGAATACCCACTCAGAGATGCCTCTAAGTTTTTCATTTCTCCCCCTCCTCACATTGTCAAGTTCTTCTTGCCTAGATGTCTAACTGAATGTCCAGGGTTTGCACTCTTGAACTCACAGCAGCTGGGATCGCCTTTATAAGACCTGAACAAGACTGAGCCTGTCAACATTCTGTTGTAGAGATGAGAAGGTTGAGACGGAGGGTTGAAGGGCTCCTTGCAGGATCTATAGGCACTTGGTAGTAGCTAGTGGGGAAGGGCTCAGGACTTCTCACCCTGCCCTGAGAAGCTATAGTTATTTAATGGCTAACCGAGAAGGAAGAAATTTTTTTTTTCAGTCACGTACTGCTTGGTAAGGCGGCCATGCTACTGTATGTAAAGCCTCACCCATGCCCTTACACGTATATGAAAATGTCATAATAAAAGCGATTGGTATGTATAAATAGATATATTAATAACAAATATTGAAAATGAAAAGATAAGTGTCTTACTTTGAGTAGCTGTGATAACTTGGGGCAAGGTATGCAACTCTTCTTCCCTGTACCCACTGCACATGGGTTCATTGAAAGAGATGCGGAATGGGGAGGGCAGGTCATCTCCAGTAGTCAATGACTTCCCAAATTTTTCGCAGGACATCGTCAAGGACTCTAGAAAATCAGATGTCTGTGTGCTCAACTTGTGTGTGTGTGTGTGTGTGTGTGTGTGTGTGTGTGTGTGTGTGTGAAAGAGAGAGAGAGAGAGGTGAGTCATTAAAGAAATGGTTCAGCTAAATAAAGGATCTCATTAAGTGAGCTATTTTTATTCTTCAAATGTCTGTATGCCCCCTTCCCCCCCTTGCAAGCCTCCTCCCCTCCCGGAGGTTCCTACTGAAATCTGACAATCAGGGTTGAACTTCACTGTCAGCTTCCATTAGGCAAATCAGGCAGGAAAAAGAGAGTGGCAGCTTGGCCTTGGCGGGGAGCTGATTCAGCAGNNCTAATACTCAGGGGCTGGAGGGGGCCAGAGACCAAAAGGTTTAATTAGTCTGGGGAGGTGCTGTTTCCTCCCCCAGAGGCTCCGTTCCCTCCCCTTCAGCCACTAGCCTCTCAGTTGGGCCTCCTGCCTCTTGTCTTATCTGCTGGCCTCTGGCTATCGTGAATGCAGGTGAAGCAAAAGACAGGGCACAGCAGACAGAGGACAGCAGCCAACTCTGTCAAGGGCATTTCCTGAAGATGGGGTGATTCACATCCATTGACTATCTCCCTCCCCACAGCATTTGCTCACACATTTTGAGCAAGGCTTGACCTCTCCTGGGAGAACCAGACTACACCAACATATCCAAAGCCACAATGATTTTTTTCCTCGGGGGGTGGGGGGGTGGGGGACAATTCCTCCTCCTCTACCTCCTCCGCATCTTGCCTCCATCATTAAGCAGACAGCCATTCCTTTAGAAATGAAATCAGAGCTGAGGAGATAGCTCAGTCCATGAAGTTCTTGACAGGCAAGCATGAGGATCAGTGTTCAACTCCCCAGAACTCATATAAGAAACCTGGGTGTGCTGATGCATACTTACAATTCCAGTGCTGGGGAAGTGAAGGGGCTTAGATCCCAGGGCTTTGGGAGACAGTCAGTCTAGCTCAATGGTTCTCGCCCTTCCTAATGCTTCAATNCTTTAATACAGTTCCTCACGCTGTGGTGACCCCCAANCATAAAATTATTTTCATTGATGTTTCATAACTGTGATTTTGATACTGATTGGTGTCTCAGTTCCTAAGACCATCGGAAATATGTGTTTTCCGATGATCATGACCCTCAGGTTGAGACTGCTGTCCTAGCTGAACCAGCAAACTCCAGATTCAGTGCAAGATTCCGTCTCAAAATATTAGGTGGAAATTGATTGCGGAAAATAACCAGTATTAACTTTTTGTCTCTATACACTACACTACACCACACACACACACACACACACACACACACACACAATATCATCATGTTAATTATTGAAGAGTCATTCTGGCTGTATTGTAGGGAAAATTCAGAGACAGTGGCTCTTCCATCAATGACTATAAGTTCTAGAAGATGCTAAATGGAGAGGAACAGGACAGTCAGTAATGGTGGTCTAGAAAAAAAACTAATTGAGTTGAACAGACCACAGGCAACTAAAGTATAACACAGAAGATAATATGTGCAATAAGGTTAAGAGCTCTGCGAGCTTGGGGAGTTGGGAGGAAGNTGACCCACTTCTAAAAACAGAACCTTTTCAGAAGTATCCTTGGGACTGGGTTTTAAAGGTTGATAGTAGGATAGAATCAGATAGAGAGGAAGTCTCTGATCTCCCAAACTTCCCCTGACTNCCACCTACTGTTATCTTCATGGACTATCTCACACTCCATCTCAGAGGTCATTGAAGATCTCCAGCTCCAGCTGCCCCTGCTGGGCTCCACCCCACCTCCTGCCCGCAGCCACTCCTGCCTCTTCATCTCCTCTAGTGTCTGGTAATGGCCACCATGCCCTTTCCCTCCTCCCTGTCCCTGCCAATGGATGGTTATGCTGGGGCTCCACAAAGGATGCTCTACTAGCGTTACTTCTACTTGCTTCTGNGGCTCCTCCTTGTCAATCATTCACATCTCATCAGGGGATGGTCATATCAGTAGCTATTGTGCTTATTTCCTTTGTTGGAAATACAGAGTTTCTTTCTGTGGGGGTTTGGAGGTGTATGCATGTGGAGGTTGGGGGGTGTATGGCACATGTCCCTATGTGTGCNTTCAGAACAATATACTCCTGAAGAGGACACCAGATGTCCTGCTCTGTCACTATCCACGTCATTCTCTTGAGACAGTGTCTCTCATTGAAACCTGGAACTAGACTAGCAGCCAGCAAGCCCCTGCAATCTTNCTGTCTCTTCCCNGCTCTGACTCCCATGGCACTGGGGGTCGTAGGGGTGCGCATGACCACATTCAGTGTTTCATGTCAGTGCTGGACATTTGAACTCGGGCCCTTGTGCTTGTACAACAAGCATGCTTACCCACTGAGCCATCTCCCCAGCCCTCATGTGGTTTCTTAAAGCACTAATATCTTGAGGTATCTCCATATCTTGCAGCCTTTCATTTTAGGAATTTGGGCTGATCACCCTAGGAAGAGATTCCAGGGTGAACAACAGGAGAGNCACCTGGAAATGGCTCTTCCTCGCTGAAAGCCAACCCTCATCTCAAGTCTAAGTGTCACATCTAGTATCTTTGTGTGCAGAGGTGTGGTTGGGTCCGGGGTCTTGCAATNATGGGGGACAGACCACGAAAGTCTATTAAACCAGAAGCAAACTTTATTCCAGAAAAAAGAGAAATAAATAAATAAAATATCACCGAGGGGCACAAAAGCTTATCAGCTAGCTGAGACCACAGCCAGTGTTCAGGATTTCTAAGGCTGTGGCAATGGAGGCAGATTCTGGCCCCCTTTTTATAGTAAGGGGGAAAAAGCATCAGGCACTGGGTACATGCCATAAGTCACATAGAAACAACTATTAAAAGTTAACTTTGGTCAAAGCAGTCGTTGGCTATAAGGGGCAAGGGGGTTAAAAGTTAACCCCTNGCTGTTGACAGAGGAGCTGGCTGTAAACTAGAGAGCCATTGTTAGCAGTTAACCTGTAGAGCTGATCAGATTGTCAGTTTCCATCGCTTAAGCTCATACTTTTATATTTCTATATTCCTGGACCCTTCAGTTGTTTACATGAGGAATGTCCCTCCCCCCATAGGCTCATGTATTTCAACATCCAATCCCTAATTGGGTGTTTGGGAAAGTTATGGGACCTTTAGGAAGTAGAACCTTGCAAGAGGAAGTACTTGACTGGAGGTGGGACTTAAAAGTTTATTGTCTCACTCCACTTCCTGTTCTCTCTCTCTCTCTGTCTCCCTCTCTGTCTCTGTCTGTCTGTCTCTCTGTCTCTCTCTCCCCTTTCTGTGTGTGGATGAAACCGTCATCAGCTAGCTCCCTGCTCCTGCTGCCATACTGCCATACTCTCCCTAACTGTGGTCATGCCTTCGCTGCCATGATGGACCCTTCTCCACCATGATAGACCCTTCTCTGCCATAATAGACCCTTCTCCGCCATGATGGACTCTGTGCTCTGGAACTGTGAGCCAGATGAACCCTTTCCTCTTTGAGTTGCTTTNGTCACAATATTTTATCACAGAAACTGAAAAGTGACTAATCCTGGGGATGGGTGGGTATGTGTATATGTCTGTAATGTGTATATATGTGTGCTGATCTACGTGTATATGAAGACAGCCAGAGGACAATCTTANGTATAATTTCTCAGTAGTCATCCATCTCTCTCTCTCTCTCTTTTTTTTTTGAGATAAGGTCTCTCAGTGAACATGGCGCTTGCCCAGCAGACTTAGGTATCTGGCCAGTGAACCTCAGAGACTGTTTGTCTCTGTTCCTCCAACACTNGAATGGCACGCATATGCCACTATGTTTGACTTTTTTCCATAGGTTCTAGGCATCAAATTCAGGTCTCCATACTTAAGGAGCAGGCATTGTAGTGACGGAGCCTCTCCCCAGTTCACATCTAATATNTCCATGACATGGGCTTCCTCCCAGGAGGAAGTTGAGGTGGCACCCTGCTCTCTATTTGGCTTGATCATCATAGTNCTGAGAACTCTTTACACTCTGCCCACAAATGTAAAGGAAAAGAGTACTTTTTATAGATGGCTGATATATCAGGCCCTACAATGAGAAAAGTGACCCATACTAACTGCTTATCTATTCATCTATCCATCTGTCTATTCATCTATGTATATGTGTGTGTACACACATGCACACCATGCACACACACACACACAAACAGAGAGAAATATGTACATGTGAACCTGCATGATATTGAGCAATTGAGCCACTACCCGGCGCAAGGCTGTCTTGGGGAATAAGCTCAGCTCTCAGCTTCCCAGCCTTGAGGGGAAGGAAAGAACAAAGTCACAATTGAAGCCCTGTCTGTATTCCGAGGATAATCACAGAACTTACAGCTCTAATCAGACAAGCCAGGCACTGTTGGGTCTTTCATCTCAAATAAAAGTCTTTGACACAGGGAGAGTGTTATCATGTGTAGCTCCTCGGAAGTAAATTCTGGCGTTTGTGGGTAAATAGAATGGATCACAATGAGCGTCCCTCAGAGAAGGATGCTCCCGAAGTGCAGACAATACCGATTAGATGGTAGAACTGGGTCACTTGTCTTCGCCAGCTGCCTCAGCAGCCTGAGCAAGTGAAGAGTGGGTATTGCCATTTACTTTCCCTGCACGAATCCAGATTTTGGCTGGCCCTGGGCATGCATGCAGATGGAGCCAGTGCAGTGGGATGGGCCTCAACACAGCGGTGCGCTCACAAGAGCTGGGGACTTTTTTATACTCTGCCATCCCATCATCCACTCTGGCTACACAAAATGAGTATGAATTATGGGGACCTGCTGAGCCTTTGATTTCCCTCAGCTGCCACCCCAGCANCCACGTTCCTAGAAATTAACTGTGTGTTTCATCTGCTAGCAGAGGGAATAGGAGTTAAAAGTTAGCCTGTCATTCCACTGTCAGCCTTCTACTCATATTGGCTTCCCAATTCCAAGGTTGCTCAAAGAGCATCCACACACCTCCTTNTAGAGACTGGCAGGAACCCCTAAGTGTAATTAATTAGAGAAGTCACCTCTTTGATGAGACAGGGTTTAGGTAGATGAAAGCAGTTAGAGGGGAAAATTTACCCTGTCCATGTGTATTAGTCAACTTTCACTGCATGACAAAAATCCCTGAGATAAATAACTTAAGAAAAGGTTTGCATTGGCTCAAGATTTCACACATTTTAGCCAGCTTCATGGTTGTGGGCTTGTGACGAGTCTAAAAAAATATGTAGACACTGTGGAAGAAGCTACTCATTTTATGGATGCAGAGAGAGAGAGAAAAAGAGAGAGAGAGAGGCACACAGGAGAGACAGACAGATTGACATTGACTGGGGACAAGATCTACCTTCCAGAGACACATCTTGAGNTATCTACTTGCTCTGACAAGGTCATCAGGCCTCACGTCCTTGTAGCCATTNAGCTATGACTTCATCAATGGCTGAAGTTAATGTTGTCATAATCCAATCACTTCTCAATGATGCCAACATCTAGGGGACAAGACTTATTGACAAATGAGGCTTTGGAGCAGACATTCATGGAATCATTGCCTTTTCCCTTCTCCCTTCTTCTTTATTATTGCCCCTNATTCTTTCTATTTTGATAATGAAAGGGGTGGGGGCTACAGAGATGGTTCAGTGGGCAAATTGCTTGATACATAAACATGAGGAACTGAGTTCAGATTCCCCAGAACTCACATAAAAAGCCAGCTATGGTGCCATGTGCTTATAAACCCAGAGTTAGGGAGACAAAGACAGAAGGAACAGTAGGGCTCAGTGGACATCCAGCCTGTGCAAATAATTGAGCTCCTGAAGTCAAGGTTCAGTGAGACATGCTGACCCAAAAATGAGATGGGGACACGATTAATGAGGGCACATGACATTGACTTCAGGCTTCGATAAGCACACATGCACACACGTGCGCACACACACATGCACCACACACACATGCACATGCGTGCACACACACACACACACACACACACACACACACACATACACACACACACCCCAACAAGAAAAAGGGAAGGAAAGGTACCACATTAGTCAGCTGTCTATCACTACAACAAATGCCCCAAATTATCAATTTACAAAGAGAAAAGGTTTGTGTTGGCTTACAGTTTGAAGAGTTCAGTCCAGGGACAACTGACCTATTTATTACTTTTTGGACATCTGTTTGAAGGCAGAGCATGTGATCAAAGTTCAGAGAAGAGCATTTATTCACCTCATAGTCTGTTTATAAAAGAGAAAAAAGAGGACACCGGACTCCCCCAGGTTCCCAACAACCACTGCTTTGTTTGCAATAGATATAGTTTGACTTTTTTTCTAGAACAATCTATAAATGGAGTCCTATGGCATACATCATTTCCAGGTGGTATTTTACTCACTTAGCACCATGCATTTAAGATTCCTATTACCTTTCTGTGGATTGAAAGCCTATTCCTTTTTATGTTTAATCTACTTTATTTGGATAATGTGGCAAAAAAAATCCAATTGACTTAATAATGGAAGGGTACTTGATTTCTTACACTTTTAGACAATTATGAATTTAATCCTGTAAATATCCATATGCAGGTCTTTGAAGGGATACATGTAAAATTATTTGAATATCAAAATTAGTGTAAGCAATAGTTAAATGTTAAACAGTCTGCTAGAATTTTGAATGGCATACAATTCTAAACGTAAAAAGAGAATCCCAATGCACCAGCCAGAGTTGTCTAGAGAAACAGAGCTATTAGAATGTGAATGTGTGTGTGTGTGTGTGTGTGTGTGTGTGTGTGTATGTATACCTATATCCCATTGTACATTAAATAAGCTTACATAGGAAAAACAAGGGACATCTTTCCCCAACCCATTAATCTAAATCTCACTAAGTTGTTCAGCATTTGGTTTTCTACCACTTTCTTATATCCAAACATTTTAGATATGTGTTGTCAGTGTGCCCTTTGCTTTAATTAAACACCATGCAGCTTAGCCCTTATGTCAAGTAACTAATGGATTAATTAAACACATATTAAGAAACCAATACACTCCAGAGAGTTTGGCTTAGTAAGAGGGAACATTAAATGTTCTCGTAACTGGCTCACACTCATTATCCCTTTTTGCTTTTGAAGGTTATGTTTTGTATTTTTTTCATTATGTATTTGTGTGTTTTTCTCCCTCCTTCTGTGAGTATGTGCATGTGAGTGCAGGTACCCGCAGAGGCCAGAAGAGGGCGTCAGATACTCCTCTGGAGATGGAGTTATAGGTGGCTGTGACTTGCCTGCAGTGAGTGCTGGGAACCAAACTTGTATCCTCTGCAAGAAGAATGCACACTCTTAACTGATGAGCAATATCACTAGTTAAAAACAATAAAAATCCATTCTACTCCCCCCCCCACCCCGGGATTAGGGAATTAATCCTAGAGCTTCCTGCATTCTAGGCAAGTGCTCTGTCAGATACAATCACAGCTGCCCTTTTCACTTTATCATTTCACATTCCTGTCTTCATTCTCAATGAAATGGCATTTCAATGAGTAGGAGTATTTTCCTCCTTTATTTTCAAAAACACCAATATGGCAATGTATATATTATAAATGTATACATGTGCTTGGTATTGGTTCCTTGTCTGTTGAGTACTTCCACTATCCTGGGGGTATGACAGACATTCATATATATCTTTACGTGCTGTCAAACTGCATGTCATATGACTGTCCCCATTTTATAGGTTGAGAGTTGGAGACAGAGGAGGTTAATTAATATGTCCAGAATTGCAGACACAGTTTAGCAAGTATTTGAGCTCAAAGCAATATGACACAGATCAGAAGTTGCCTACTGTCTCTATATTAGTTAACTTTTACACTGTCATGACCAAAACTTANAACTCCATCTCCAGAGGAGTATCTGACGCCCTCTTCTGGCCTCTGCCAGTACCTGCACTCACATGTGCATACTCACAGAGGGAGAGAGAAAAACACACAAACACATAATGAAAAAATACAAAACATAACCTTCAAAAGTGAAAAGGGATAGTGAGTGTGAGCCAGTTATGAGAACATTTAATGTTCCCTCTTTCTAAGCCAAACTCTCTGGAGTGTATTGGCTTCTTATGGAAGAAAAGGTTTGTTTTGGCTCACCATTGGAGGAAATACAGTCTATCCTCATGAAGAAGGCATTGCTTCAAGAGCATGAGGCAGCTTGTGAGAGACAGAGACAGACAGACAGAGACAGAGATTGATCAATGCTAGTGATCAGTGTACTTTTTCCTTAAATAAATGTTTCACTATATTTATTTTGTGTGTTGGGGTGGTGTGGGGAAAGCATGCCATGACATACATTCAGAGTTCAGAGGATACCTTTTGCAAGTTGGTTCTTTCATTCCACGTGACTCCCAGGGTCTAAACTCAGATCCCAGGTTTGGTGGTAAATGCTGCTGAGCCNTCTCACAGCCCTCTTTCTCCTCTTTATGCAGTCTCAGGCTTCAACCCATGAAATGTGCTACCTACATTTATGGGTGACTCTTCATATCTCAATTTACCTAATCACAGACATGCCCGGTGATTTATTTCCATAGAGAGTCTAGATACCATCATGTTGACAATATCATTTTCCCTAGATGCCTATCCAGATAGCATGCCCACAAGTACAGTGTTCTCCCCCTCCTCATTATTGTAGAGATTGCAAGAACTCAGTCAACAAAGGGCTTAATTACTTTTTATTTGAATTTCTATAGAATCATCAATCACATACATGATCAATTTGTACTTGTAAATTCACACAAATGAGCCAGAGCATTGTATTCCAACTCTCCACCACCTCCCCCCACGTCATGCCCCACACCTTTGGTAGGCAGTACACTCATTATCTTCCAGGCATACCNTGGTTGCTCTGCACCCTGTCCCTACAAGGATATGCCTTNATGCATGCTTGCAATGCATCTCCCTGGCTTCTTACAGGGTTTGACTTGTTCATGAGTGGATAGAGACCTGCGCATTTACTTATGGTTTTAAACAAGTTTAATTTACTCAGGCCATACTGACTGCTCTGTGGCCTCTGGGAATGTGCGTGATTCTCAGAGGNAGTGTGCAAACTAAATCAATCTGAAAAATTTACCTTTAAGTAACAATTTACAGATCTAATAAGCAAGGAGAGCGGCACTGAATAGAGGCACTGTAAATCTATTATCGTAAGCATCCCACACGGACACGATTTTCATTCACACCTCTGAAATCTTAAATTTCCTCCAGACAAGCACACATGAATTCCAACAGCTGGCTTGCCCCCGCATCCCCCCTGGCGCTCATGCGCTCTCACTTGCTCTCTTTTGTGAGTCATATTGGATTGCTAGAAATACCCTTATAAAGAAAAGGCTGAGGACCTATGAGATGGCTCTGCAGATGGTAGAGACGTGAGCTGGTAAAGGCACTTGCTACACAAACCCAGTAGCCTGAGCTCTATCCTGGGTAGCAAGGTGAAAGAGAACAAGCAAGTCCACAAAGCTGTCCTTAGGCTTCCATATGCACATGCCATGGGACAAACACACACAGAAAGAAGAGGGAGAGAAGGAAGAAGAGGAGGGGGAGGAAGATGACAATGACGATGACGAAGAGGAGGGGGGAAAACAAAAGACTAAGAGAGCTGGGAAGATGGCTGAGCTGGTAAAATGCTTGCCACACAGCATGACAATTCAAGTTNAAANATCAGAGCCCATATTCAGAAGACAGAAATGGCAGTGTGTGCCTCTAAGCCCAGTGCTGGTGGCAGGNGATTCACNGGGTGAGGAAGGAGGATCCCTGGGGCTCACCAGCCAGCCAGACTTGTCAAGTCAGGGAATTCCGGGTTTGGTAAGGGATTCCATCTCAAAATACAAGGTGGAGAGCGATTGAGAAAGGCACTTGAGGTTGATCTCTGGCCTACACANGTGTNTGCNTGTGCACANACATATGCACAAGTAGGCACANACCACACACACGGGTGCACATGCATACACATGAACATAAGAAAAGAAAAGTTATGTATGAAGTAATTATCAAATCAGATTACAGAAACACAATATCATGGGGACAGTGTCGTGTAACCTGATGTGGATGGCCAAGTTTGGGTGTGGTAGGATTGTCTGATCTGGGAGACTGTTTAGAGGCTTGGGTGGGATTATGAAGGCCTTCTCAGAGGAGATGATCATAGTCCATGTTATGCTCTATAATAATACGTATCCTGTTTAGTTTATTGTCNTCATCATCATTGTCAACTTGGAACTTGAGTTATCTTGGAAGAGGAACCCCAATTGAGAGAACGCCTCCATCAGATGACCTATAGGCAAGTTTGAAGGACATTTTCTTGATTAATGGTTGATGTGGGAGGGCCCAGCATAGTGTAGACGGTGCCACCCCAGGGAAGATGATCCTGTGTTTTATAAGAAAGCAGGCTGAGCAAGCCATGGAGAGTAAGTCAGTAAATAGCATTTCTCCATGCTTCTCTGCCTCAGTTCCTGCCTTGGTTTGGCTTCACAATTCAATGGTGTTCAGCAACAGTTTCATCTGAAATTTAAACCTTCCATTTTGGAGAAAAACTTCTAAAGACATAAGATATAAAAGGAAAATGAGGCAACAATAATATATTTTGGGATGTTTATAAAAAGATGAAACAGCAGATATTTCAAGGGGAGATGAGACATCCCGCACTTAACAGAAGTTTATTACTAAGACAGGAACTATACAGCTCAAATTAGCTCCAGGAAGTCCCTGAAACTGACCAGATCAATTAGGCCCCTCCCGCCCAAGTGTATCTAAGCAGTAAAGATGACTAAGAGCCATGCTTAGACAAACTGAGCTGTTTAGAAGGGGTTCAAACCAAACCAGCCACCTGCAGGAAACAGATACCCAGAATATACAAAGGCCAGTCCAGCTTCCTGGAAGAGGCCAACTGAGCTACTAGGAAAGGACACTCTTCAACCTGTTAAGCTGCCTGCAAGCTGTGCAGTGTGCTCCAGGTTTTTTGAGTTTGTGAGCTGCCACCCATGCAGGGGTGGGCTTAGGTGATACAACTGTCTTTGAGTCATTTCTGCTCCTGGAAGCAATTCTTCACTCATATTCCTGTAAGTAACCCAATAAAACTCATCAATTCACTAAGGTGGACTTTGATGCTACCTGCACGTCAGTCTCTTGTCAGTGCCATACCAGGAATGAGTAGATATTCATTCCTTTCTCTCCAGGAATAGTGTCACACAACAGATGGACCGTGACATGGAACCCAAATAAACCCTTTCCTACCCAAGCTCCTTTTGGTCATGGTCTTTATCACAGCAATAGGAAGCTAACCAGGACAGTACCTGAAGCTGATAGTTCATAAAGAAAAGAGGTCAACAGCTCACAGTCCTAGATATTCAAAAGCAGCATCTAGTTGGCAAAATTAAGACTGTTGTATAGGTTGTGACATCATCAAAGAAAATATAACCATGGGAAAGTATAAAAATGGAATAGTTCCACAGTAGAGCACCTGCCTAGAATCCCCCAGTGAGGGGCTGGG
>LZPO01068677.1:808330-819488 GCA_001675575.1 Neotoma lepida
AGTTCTTCAGTGTAAATTTGGTGGATGACAAGGTCTGCCGTAAGATCACCCAATATAAGCATGTACTCCCTTGTACCCATGACCCATGGGTTGGACACTCCTAGATTATTACCACAAGACATCCTGAGATAACCCAGTCACCAAAGCCAGGAATATATAAGAACATCATTTTCCTATTCCTGGCAAGAAATTGTTAAAATAATGGGTTTATATTTCAAATGTTTCTCTCACTGTGTTTGATCAATAAAATGTTCTAAAGATCAATACACGTGTGATTTGACTGCTGGAAGGCATTTATAACTCACAGTGAAGAAATGGCTACTGGGCAANCCCAGCTCACCAACATCTAAGAAGCACACCACTCAGCTAGTTGAAGGTGATCCTGAAGACAGCAGGGAGAAAGAAATAAGATTACCAGCCAATGAGTCTGGTGTTGGTATGAGTATACTGGTGCTGCATGCATCTCTTCAATGCAATGGCTTCCAGGATAATTTCTCTAACTCCACTACAGTCATCTTTCAAGACTTTAATTTTTTAATTGTGCATGTGTGTGTGTGTGTGTGTGTGTGTGTGTGTGTGTGTACAAGCACGAGCACTTGCACTAACATGCTTGAAAGAAAGAGAGGGAAGAGAGAGAGAGAGAATATGTGAGTAGAGGTGCTCAAATCCCCTGGTTCTGGAAATTCAATTCAGGTCCTCTGTAAGAGCAATGCACACTCTTAACTACTGAATCACCTATCCAGGCCCTAGTTAATCTTTAAAACAGATACTAAGGAGGTCTAGAGACAGCTGAGTAGGTAAAGTGTTTACCCCGTGAGTGAGGACCTGACTTAATGTGAACACAAACAATGCATGCCTCTGTGTCTAGATAAGGTACAAACACTGAGGTTAGCACAAAGGACCCATAGGGCTCCCAGTACCTCCAGCAGGGTGCGTGGGTGTACTAATGAGAAAGAAGTGGCTTCCTGAGCTCTAATCCGTATGTTAGTCCATCTCTGCATCCCGCCATCACACTGCCTCTGAGCATTCTACTGGCTGATGTTGTGATGTCTGCCCCACTGAGAACTTAGGTCTCCTGAGAAGGGATGACCTGGGACTGTCCGCCAGTTCCCAGCCGGGAGACAATCAGACGTACAGGGAGTCTAGTCAAGCCAGAACTTGTTTATTGAAAAACAGTGAGCCCCTTTTAAAGCCTAAAACCACAAGGCTAGAGAGGGGCAGGGTAGATGCCCCATTGGGCCAATCAGTTTAAAGGTCACCCAGACATAAACAGCTTAGGCTTCTCCCTCTTTGCTTCCTCCACAGACCCCCCCACAAACCTTTGTCAACAACTTAGGTTCCTTCCTCCCTGCCTCCTCCCAGGGCCATCTTTACTTGTAAACAATTTGGCTCTGCAGGCCCCCACAGGCTGATAAATAGATGACTGGGTTCTGAGTTCTCAGTACAAGTTCTTGAACAAGCCAAAGAGAGGTCTTGTTATGTAGCAATTTCTACTGAGTTGACACATTTCGTCCTGGGAGAAGATTCAGGTAATAAACAACTCAAAGGTCACAGGAAGTTCTTGAAACTGACAATGTTCACAAGGCCCCGCCCAAAGATTATACAAGCAGTAACAGTTACTAAGGAGAGGAGACCCTATAACCAGAAGAACAGCCTGCAAATTATGCAGGTGTGAGACTTTTATGCTTGTATATCCACGTTGAGGTGGGCTTTTCAACACGGAAGCTGCCTTTGAGGCGCCTGCAGCCTGTGTGTAACGTCAACAAGCCCCGTGGTTCAGTAAGCTAGATTTGTGTTGCCACCAGTGTCCTCCATGGAGGAAATAGATGTTTATTTCCTTTGTGACTGCCAGGAAAAGTCATATAACAAGCTCTATGATCCATGTTCTCTACATTGTAATCCATGTGAAGANAGAACTTGCAGGGAACCTTAGACTGGGTGCCCACACAGTAGTGGGTGCTCAGGCAAGATCTTGTCTTCTACTGGGCTATACTTTGTCTCTAAGCTGATCAATCCAGACCGATTCAACTGGAAGTATTTCCCAGTTAAAATATGATGAGAATCAGGGGAGAAAATGTGAAGGTCGGTGCTGCTGAGACAGACATTGAACTTTCACTCACTCTGCAGTATTTTTTGAAGGCTCATCATGGACAGCTAGAGAATTCAGCCATAAATGAAACAGATGACCTGCCTCATCCTTGTACAGCTTAAAAATCTAGTGATTCAGATGCGATTTGTCTGTTTATTCATTCAGTCTCTNGGTCATTCACTCGCTCAGTTACTAACTCACTCATTCATTCACTTCTTTACTCTTTCATTCAAACACTCATTCATTCATTCATATTTATTTGTTCACTTGTTTGTTCAATGAATATTTATCATGGTTCAGATACAGCAGCAGATCCCAGGAATCCATTCAAATGAAAAAGAAAAGACCCATTCTGGAAGTACTGAAAATTCAGCAGGGAAGCAAGGTATTTTAAAAAAACATTTCCATTTTGGGCTTGCAACAAAAGTCACACTTATTCTTATTCTGTCTCCATCATTATGTAAGAACTCTCTAGAGTGCTGGAATTAAAATCTAGTGCCAATATGGGATAGGAGTCTAGGGGAGCTNTGCAAAAAGGAAANGAGACACCCTGGTAGAATTTTCTGAGTCAAGGGCAGGCCACCTCCATCCCCAGGAGCTTCTTAAGTCATTCAGACTTTCAGGATGTGGGTGGTGAATGAAAGGATTCACCCAAGGGCACACTCAACAGGAGCTTTGGCTCATCTTAATCCCAACTGCTGTTTCAAAGAACATGCAGGCATATGCCATGCGAGGCTGCTTTTTCTCTGAGGCTCATTGGCAAGTCCAGGTTCCCAGGCTAATGCGAGAGTGCCTACTGTGTACCTGCACCCATTTGGTGGTGGTGCTTTTTGTCATCCTCCTATGCAATCATCTTGTGGGAAGGGACCTTTGTGTTGTACCCCGTTGGCCTAGATACCTTCATTCCTGAAGGAAAGCTCATCTCCTGCTTCTCCGATCTCTTCAAGTGCTGGCTGAGAACTGAGCTGATAGCAGCCACACCAACTTTTCTCCAACCTCCCTCCCTTCTGTCACTTGGATGTGTTTGAGTGTAGCTCCACCATGGAAAAGCTGATTCTCCAGTGTACTGGTTTTTAGAGGAAGTTCAGCATTTAAGAGGTAGTGCCTAGCCTCTCCCCTCACTGTTCCCTTATCAACATATGACACACACATAGTGACTGTGTCATCTTCCATGCAGGGATGTGTTTAAGGGTGCTGTCACCAGAGCNGGTGCCATGCTGTTTAGACTTCCGGTGTGCTGTAGTACTTTCCAGGGGAGACATGAACAAACATGCATTCACCCAAGTAGGGCGCAAACAACAGATGAAGGAAACAAGTCCACCCAAGTCTAGCTTAGTGAACCAGTAAGCTTATTGAGGTTACTTATAGGAGTGTGGGTGAGGTATTACCTCTAGAAATATGGATGGCTCAAAGCAGGTATGTTACTGAAAAGCCCACCCCAACATGGGAGGCAACATGTGAAACCTGCATTCTGGGAGTTCCCTGAGCAGGCAGCTCAGCTAGTTGGCAAGTTCCTCTCCTCAATCAAGTGCTACTGCTTATGTTGCCTTGGGGAGGGGCCTAATGAATCTTATAAGTTTCAGGAACTTCCTAGTTCTTATGAACTTTGCTTACTTCCTGAGCCTTGAATATACTTACCATCTAGAGAAAGGCATGGCCTTTGTTATAGTTTAGATCTGAAATGTTCCCCAAGGGCTCATCTTTAAAAGCTTGGTTGCCCGCCTGTGGAACTACTGGGAGGTAGTGGAACCTTCAGAATGTAGAGCCTAGAGGAAGATGGTAGGTCATTGGAAGGCATACATATTGGAGGCCATACTGGGATTCTTCCCAGGCCCTTCCTTTCTCTCCCTGCTTGGCTAACTGGCTACCATGGGGTGAGCACCTCCTTCACCACATATTCCTGCCTCTCCATGAACCAAAGCAACAGAACCAAGTGGCCATAGATTGAAACTCTGAAACCATGAGCAAACATAAACCACTTTTCACTTTAAGTTGATTTTCTCAAGGATTTTGTTACAGTAGGAGGAAGCAAGCTGACTTACACAACACTGAACTGCTCTGCCGGTCTCAACTTCCTCATCTATAAACTGAAAGCAATTTTGTTTGCATTGAAAAATCTGTGAGATGACATAATAATGGTACAAGGTTTTATGCACAGAGATTGAAATAATGATGAGAACACATCCAACATACCTCCGAGNAATGGGAGGTGGATTTAAGGACCATCTCCCTCCACATTGAGAAGGAAGATTCATGTTTAAGTAGAAGAAGGGCTGCTTATGTATCCCTCATTTAATCACATCATTTCTTTCAATTAAAAATTATTTTTATGATGTGTACACACTTGTGCCTGTGTGTGGTATGCATATTTGAGCTCAGTGCTTGTGAAAGCCAGGAGAGGGCACTGGATCCCTCGAGTTGGAGTTACAGGTGGTTGTGAGCCATACATCGTGAGGGGTGGAAACCTAACTTGAGTCTTCTGCAAAAACAGTAACTGCTTTTAACCACCAGGACCATCTTTTCAGGCCCCTTTTCTATTTATAAATAAGCAATCACANCCTTGGGGATGTGATGCACCTTGAAGGAGGGCACATAGCTTGGAGTGACGGACACNGGTCATGGAGATGTCATCTGGATCCTTAAGCCACAATTACAAATGAGTACTCAGCTCTCCTTCCTGAGATTCCTGGTGTGGGGNGGAAATACAGAGCATTTTGTCTGCCTACCTTTAAATACAAACCCACTGCTTTCAGACCCAATTAGGAGCAGGTAATGACCTGTGGGAAGAGGGGAGCTGGGCTGTCTGCTGCATTGACATGCAGCATCTTTGAGCTAGTCTTTTCTTGTTATCGATAAATTGCTGCAACAAAATCATTACTTGGTAATGCATTCATTTAGTTCTTCTTCCCAGAGGACCAGGAAGGAGCATAGTCATGGTCGCTCTGCTGACATCAGGCTTATACAACTGCATGCTCTTGAGCCCGTCCCATCGGAAAGTCCTGATCCTGCCCTGTGAGTGTCAGTGTTCAATGGAGCAGGCTATGACTCTGTTCTAGTTTCATTCTGTTGCTGTTATAAAACACCCTGACTTAAAGCAATTTACATGGAGAGTGAAGGGTTTATTTGTCTTTACACTTCCAGGTCACACTGCATCATTGAGGGAAGCCAGNGCAGAAAATTAGGCAGAAACTTGAAGCAGAAACCATGAAGGATGCCTCTTACTGGCTCACTCTCTGGCTAATCCTTAGCCAGCACTCTGGTACAGTCCAGGACCACCTGCCTAGGAATGATGCCTCCCACAGTAGACTGGGTCCTTCTACATTAATTAAAAAATCAAGACAACCCCTCCCTAGACATCGCCACAGACCAATTTGATCTGGGCAATTTGTCAATTAAGACTCTCTTCTCAAGTGACTCTAGGCTGTGTCAAGTTGACATTTAAAGCTAACTAGGACAGACACCGAGTAAGACAAATATATCCACCATCGGAACCCT
Source organism: Neotoma lepida (assembly GCA_001675575.1). Taxonomy (NCBI): domain Eukaryota; kingdom Metazoa; phylum Chordata; class Mammalia; order Rodentia; family Cricetidae; genus Neotoma; species Neotoma lepida. The sequence continues at coordinate 813,915 of LZPO01068677.1, forward strand.
TCAGCTGGACGTAGGAGGGATTAACCAAGATTAACTCCTAATTGTCCATATTAGCATGAACCCCTTTCATCCTATGCTCACAGATCTCAACTGACCGTTTTATGCAGCTGGGCTTCCAATGTTGCTTTTCTGCCCAGCCCTGCAGGTACCTTCCAAGAATACATGATAATTCTGGATTGCAGCCTGTTTGATGTGACCTGNTCTGCCCAGTCTCACTACATCCCCTAGAAAACTGGATTCTACTCCCAGCCCACTGACGTCAACCATGATCCTGAGCACGTCTGCCTTTTCATCAGAGACACCTACTACATCAGAGCTGAATTTGTTGGAACTATTGATCTCCATGGACCAGCAGCTGTCCGAAGACAGGATGAAACAGTAAATCATGTGANTCCTTTTACAGAAGCCCGAAGCTGCTGGTCCCATTGCATTCACAGTCACGGGGCAGAGAGAGATGAATGCTGTTTCTCAGCTGGATTTCTCCAACACAAAAACTGTAAACTGACTTAAAACATCATGAGAATGTTGTGTATTCAGGGATGGGGACAGAGGTTCACAGGTGTACACATATATGTGGAGGACAGGAAACAGCTGTCATCCCCTGGTGATATCCACTTTATTTTTTTGAGATAGAGTCTCTCATTGGCTTGGTGCATACCTATTAAGTTAGGCCAATGAGCCCTAGGGGTCTACTTGAATCTGCTTCTGTAGTGCCAGGATTACAAGTGTGTATCCCCATTCTGGCTTTTTTTTTTTTTTCCACAAGATTTCTGGAGATCAAACTCAGGTTCTCAAGCTTGCAAGGCAAGTACTTTATCAAGCTATCACCCTATCCCTGATGGTATTTTTTAACCACACATTTTAAATCTCATAATATTTAAAATTTGTTTCATTATTGTTCTTATGTGTGTCTGTGTCTATCTGTGGGAAGGTAGGTACATGATAGTGCAGTTCCCCGTGGTGGCCAGAAGAGGGTGCAGTATCTCCCAGAGCTGGAGTTACAGTCAGTTGTGTAGTGAACTTTGTGGGTGACAAGATTGTAAGCAGCTGCCACAAGAAACCACCAAAAAAAAAAATCACTCCATGGAAAGAAAGCAGTTTATTAAGGGCAAACTGCCAGGTTGTCTCAGAAGTAGGAAACAGCAGTCAGCTGCAAACACTTGCTGGGTTTTATATTGGTAGATGACAAGGAGGAGGCAGCTCAGGGGCTGGGACAGCCTGGAGTAGGGGGAGGGGGAGGTGGGGGACTCTTTTAGACAAAGGAGGTGCTGACAGGAACATTCAGGCAGCCGTTAAGGGCTTCTGAGAAATGTTGGGAGTTTATATTTCTGTTTCTTAGGGAAAAAACCCAGGTGGGACCTGAGCCACCATCTTAATTCATTATCACCAGCTCTGCCCTATTGTGGCCCATCTTGTGACTTAACATCGGTCACATCACAGTGTCACACACACAAAAATGTGTTCTTGTAACCCACAGGTGGAGGATTGGATATCTTTAGATCATTTAACATGTGTCCAGCCTAAGATGATTCTTCCTTATCCAATGTGGCCTAAAGAAGCCCCTGTTTTAGATGGTTTTAGTTCACAATGGCAGGAGAGGCATGGTGGAGCAGTTTAGACTGTGATGGTAAGAGCTGTTCAAGACATGGTGGAGCAGGAAGCAGGGAGATACTGCACTAAGCAGCAGCCTGCTTCCTTCTTCCAGGCCCCACTCTTAAAGGTTCTACAGCCTCCAAAACAATGCTACCAGCTAGAGATTTAGTTCAGTGGGTGGGGAGCTGGCCTGGTATACCAGAAGTCCTGGGTTTATACCCCAGCACTGCCTAAAATAGACAGAACCCTTGTCCAGAGGAGGAAGCTAAAGCATCAGGACTTTGAGTTCATCCTCTACCTCAAGTCAGCTTGCCAGCTCCAAAGCCCTCCTTGGCTACATGAGACCCTGTCTCAGNAACAACTNAAGAAATGTTAGCTCTTTCATCTAGCTTTGGAAATAGCTCAGTGGGTAAAACATTTGATGCACAAACATGAGGACCAGGGTTCAAATCTCAAGAACCCACTTAAATGCCAAGTGGACATGTTAGCCTACCTGNAATTCCAGTGTCAGATGGAGACAGGACAGCCCCAGTGCAAGCTGGCTGGGAAGACTAGCCATGTTTGTAAGCTTTGGGTTTGAGTGAAAGACTATCTCAATGAATAAGATGAAAGAGCCATGGAGCCATGGAGGATGACTCCTGACCTAAACCTCAGGCCTCCACACACACATGGAAACCACACACACACACATGCATACCTCTACACACACACACACACACATATGAAAATGGGGGAAAAAATGACACCACCAGTTCGACCAAGCATTCAAGGCATAAGCCTTTGGAAAACAACACAAATGCAAACCAACTCAGCTGCCTTCTAGTTAACTGTGAAGCAGTAGGGAAACATGGGTCTTGCTGAGTAGCTCTGTGCGCCCATCACGCTCAGCCTGCGGGAATCCTCAACCTGAGGATGTCCGCCAATCAGCTTCTGCCCACCCCTGAATATCGCTACCAAGTCCGGGAGAAAAATGGGAAAACACGAAATTCTGCACACCAGGAAAAGCTGTGAAAAAGCATGTATCCTTTTGAGGCATAATGATTTTTAATTTTTTTNGGGCCCTGATCTCTGCGGCAATAATTTAGAAGTGCAGAAGCATTCGTGAATCAAAGTTAGGCATGTCTGCATATTTAATTATGTGTTATTTGATGGAAGCTTCCCTTTTGATCTTAACATTTAAAGGGGTTTATACTTCAACAATGACATTTTTTTACCTCCTCCTAAAGTCACTGTGGGTTATTGNATAGAAGAAATAGTCTAATTGATGCTAGAGTATACTAGGGGAGGACTCGCCTCTGTGNNGGATGCGATGGATGTGGGTATGAGTCTGGGGACACTTGCTGAAGCATCCTAGAGGCACCTATTGAAGCCTCCATGTTCTCCTGTTCTAAGATGAAGACTTGTACCAGAGATGCATGCTAGAAATCAAAATAGAGACTGAACAGGACAAGACCCCTCATGAACCCACAGCAGCTGTATTTGTCACCCCCAAAACTGCACAAGATCAAGCCAGTTAACATTTCAGTGTGGAAGAGTATAACCGCTTACAAGTCCCTACCCTTAGCTGAGGATCTATTGACAGTTGATGGCTTCTGGAGGAGTGAGAGTTTTCTTTAGGGCTGTCTGGTCTCTCCTAGGCCTACTATCTCCAGTGTACAGTCTATACTCATGCAAATATTGGCAACACTAATTGGACTCAGTGGGCTTTTTTTTTTAATAAAAGAAGACATGAAGTTGAAGGGGTATAGGGGAAATATGGGAGGAGTTGGAGAGGGAGGAGTGAATATTAATTTTTAAAATCAATAAAATGGTATAGATACAGTTTATTACAAAAGGGAAGGTACTCCTGAAAATGGAAGCTGAGGGAAAGACATGTGCTTANAGGTTCTGGGCCATGATNGGACATTTATATAGAATGCACCTCTCTCTTGTTTGTATAGTGCTGGCTTTTCTTTAGCATGCTCTCATGCAGTCTGAAACCCAAAAAAAGGAAGTTCTCCCAGAGATTTCCTGTCAACTGGCTTCTTCCCATATTAATCTTTTTAAATATATATAGTTTGAGAACTTCACACATGCATATGATATGTTTTGATGAAGCCCCCCATTCCTTCCACTTAAATTTCTCCCTTAAATGCCCTGGAAAGATATGCTCACTGGTGCAATAGTGCCGTGAATGTTATGAGAACAACCACTTTCGGATTGGATTTAAAGCCCACTCCACAAGTTGGAACTTACATGTTAATCTTGATGCTGTTTTTCTCAGCTCTTACTCTCTTGCCACAGTAGTTTATCGTGTTTCTACTTCCATTCTTGAGAAATGGGTGAGCTGATGAGGCTGCTACACTGCACATTGAAGGTCCTACAAAGCCTCTTACCCACTATAAAAGATGCCACTCTATAGGCTTAGACACAAGACAGGCTAGAGATCATGATGTCACTAATTGGTACCATGCTTTCTTAGCATGCATAAAGCCCTGGATTTGGTATTCTTATAGTGTGACAATTTTCCCCTCATGGCATAACACTGTCATCTTGGTCTGGAGATGACTGTGATTGGAAAATGATGGCAATACAGAGGTAATTANGCCTGTGGTAATAGTGATAGACACTCACTAACAGGAGGAGGAGGAGGAAGGGTCACAGGATCCCCGCTTAGAATTCCAGCCATCTCTCCATTATGACATCTTCCAGTTAAGAATGATTTGGGGTGATGCTGNAGTGTCTAGGAAGTGAAAATGTAAACTGAAATGGGGTACCCATGATGGTCCTTCCATAAGGTCATCATCCATGATAGGGTGGGGCTTTGTGGTGATGCAGCCATTTGGGGGTCACCTACACTTCTGTAAATAACCCCTTACCCATAATCCGCTAAGTAAGCCATGTAAACTAATTTCTCCCTCACTTTGGGCTTCTTTTGTGATTTATTTCTATTTATGTGCATATGTATTGGNTCTCCCAGAGCTGGAGTCACAAGAGGTTGAAAGCCATCAACATAGGTGATGGAAACTNAAGTGAGATCTTCTGAAAGAGCTCACAGCCACCAAGTCATCTCTCCAGTTGGACTTTGGGGGGGAATCATGATATCAGTGACCTCCCTGGAATGAGCAAATGTTTGTTCATGTCCTGTCAGGAAAAATTANGTAACAGACACACAATCAGAAAGGGAGAAATAAAATATAAGACAGGCTANGGTCTCCTTATTTTACCATGATTCTTCATGGTAAGCCAATCAAACCTTCCCAATGATAGGTCACTCTAATTTTTAGCATAAACACCAGTGGAATATTCCAGATCCAAACCAGAATTGCCAAAAACAAACAGAAGAGTCTGCATCTGCAGTAGAATTGGGACCCTTTTCTAAACCTTCTCCTCCTCCCCCTCTCTTGCCCTCCCCCATTCTTCTCCCTTCCCACACAGAATATATTTCAGTGCCCCAGAGCACCTCTCAAGGTCTAGACACAGGTGTCTAACGTTTCCCAAGAGGAATCCACTTGTGTCCAGAGCTCCATACTACGTGGCCAGTGTGTGACTGTCTGTCATCCTTCCTCCTAAGAACCGGGCTCAAGTGCTTATTCAAGCAATATATCCACTCTGACAGGCACCCATTTATTTCACATCTACGGCGGCAGAAGGCCAAGGCTACAGGCTGCAAACCCAACTTATTTGCATTTTCTCCTGACTCCAGCATGTATAAATGACTGTCCCGGGTANGCNAACTCCCTCTCTGTTAAGTGCANGGGAGATGGTTTGGTCAGTAAANTGCTTNCCAAGCAAGCATGAGGACCTGAATTTGGATCCANAACACCCACAGAAAAAGCAGGCTGGAGAGATGGCTCAGCAGTTAAGAGCACTGGTTGCTTTTCCCAGGCATCTGTGTTGGATTTGGATTCCCAGCACTCACATGGTGGCTAACAAGAGTCTGTAATTCCAGTTCCAGGGGATCCATCATCCTCTTCTGGCCTCTACAGACAATGTACACAT
>LZPO01068677.1:841091-846091 GCA_001675575.1 Neotoma lepida
CTCTCTCTCTCACATGCACACATTTGCAAGAATTGGAATCATTAGAATATTTTCATCCATTTCACAGCAGTGTTCTCTGTATTATCTAAATTGCCACTTGGCAAAAGGAAGAAAGAAACCATTGAACTGGGGCCCTGAGAGCCGGGCATAAACACAGGGAAGATGAAAGTCGCATTCGTGAGGCAAGAGGAAAGGAAAAAAGTACTTCTTGCTAATGGAAGAGAAATCTCTGTGCAGAGGGAAAAAATAAAAGGCAACTGGAAACAAAAGCAAGATGAATGACTTTCATTCTGAAGCAGCGCCCNGGAAACAATGGTGCTAAATGAGATACAATTCCTGACAAGATCGCCTCTCTCTCCAAGGGCTTTCATGGCGCGGCGCCTACTGAGAGTTATGTTTTATCTCCCCGAAAAGAGCCAGCACGGTTTATTTTATGCATGGTACCTTGCTTCCCATCTTCGTTGAGATTTAAGTCAGCTATCTGTAGCGTGCTATCTGCGATCAGCTCTAAAGATCTGAAAAGCCCTGAGTTTGCAAGAATGGATAAAAAGCAACAACAACAACAGCAAAAAAAGAGCCTTCCGGTTTGACAGTGATCGATCCCATGGGTCCCCTGGTGATGACATTCCCGCACTGTGAAGAATAAGATGCTCTGATAAGAAGGGTCCTGCCAGCCTCATACCTTTGTGCGCTGGCATTTGCGGGAAAAGGCGGGGATTGGAAGANCTTGAGCTACTTCCCCAAATGTGGTAGGAATGCCCNTGCCCCATGNGANNCGCAACAAGTTTGGGATGAATGGGTGTTAAGAGAAACAGTCCTGGAACTCAAGATACTATAATGGAAAAGGAGATTTAAGTTCAGCGTGGTGGTGAAGCCTTGTAACCCAGGAGGCTGAGGCAGGAGGATAAGGCTTTGGAAATCAAACTAGGATACATACTGAGTTCCAGACCAGCCTGGGCTATAGGGTGAAACTGTGTCTCAAAAAAGAAATCAGAAAGGAAGGAAGAGATGGAAGAAAGGGGGAAGAATAAGAGAGGAAGAAGGAAGAGAGGGACAGAAGAGTGGAGAAGAGAAGGGAGGGGGAAGAATGGGAAGGGATGGAGAGATGGAGAGAGGAAGGGGGAGGTCCAGAGAGAGGAAAGAAACCCTAGGCTTCTGTTTGACCCTGTACTTACCTCCCTAAAACTTAGGTTTTTCCTGTCTAATATGGGCCAAGAGCGGCAAGGCCTGCTACAAAGAGAGTCGATAAGAACGTGCAAGTAAAACCCACACCCATGGAGNCNNGGCCTGCTGACAGGCCGTAAGCTGTTGTCAATATTATTTTACACCATCCTCTTTTCTACCCGGGTGTTTCTTGGCATCGTTTGTGATTAATACCTTTTTATCTCTAATGAATGAACAATTACAACACAATTAGGCAGAGGCAATTGCATTACCCTCCTGATTAAAAGCCTGGTACCCAAAGGATCAAGTTTGAATTCTGTAGTGTGGCTTCCCATCTGGACCCAGGATCACCTGCCAGTCCCCCTCTCCTGCTGGATCCTGCTCTGTGGAGCTCCCTGTCCAATTACACCTGCCCACTGACCCCTCAGCATCCCTGAACTTGCCCTGTATCTACAAGTGTAGACACAGCATGTTACTTTCTTCACTTGCAAATGATAGAAGCGGGTATAAGCTGGGGTCCATGTACGAGTTTGTGTCCAGTGCACATACTGCTTCCTCTAAGATGTTGTCCCTTAGTGGCCCCAAGGCTGTGGTGCGTGATCTCTTCTCGGGGCTTACAACACACTGTCAGCCAATAATTCTCAAAGGTGGGACCTGGACCACAGCTGCAGCACCTGGAAATTAATTAAGAGAGAATTATCCTGAGTGACCACAGTTTGGGTGTAAGGATTCTCTGGGCTTTCTTGAGTTCCACTATGGAAGCCGTTTGAACTACTTCCTGCCACCATGAACTTCCACCACGGAAGTAGTTTGAACTATTATAGTCACCGTGTAAAAGGAAGAAAGTTCCCAGTCAACCAAATACATCAGCAAGGACCTCAGAAAGGTGGGTTACGGCAAACAGGGGAAGCTCCGCTACAAGTTTCAGATGCTATCTCATTTTTAGCTTGTGTTTGGTGGGAACTAGCATCCTGTTAACTTAATAGATTCGGTGAGTTTTACCAGACAGGTGGCTATTAAGGACACTGAAGATGGAGAATGAGATGGCTCAGCAGGTAAGGGTGCTTGCGACCAGTCCTGATGGCCTGCGTTTAATCTCCAAGACACAGATGGTAGAAGGAGAGAACTGACTCACACAGTTCACACAGAAGTTATCCTCTGAGTTCCACATAAATCATGATGTGCACAATTAAACCAGGCTTTAAAAAAAATTAACAAGGGGACAAAAGATGGCCAAAGATAATTTNGTCTCTCTGCTCAACAGTGTAACCATCTACAGTCACCACACTATAACCAAGCTGATCTCTTTAATAGAGATGTTGATGGGGAAAGAAAAATACAAAAANGGAAACCACAAGAACATTAGACATCCTTACATGCTTAGGATCTATAAGAGGAAGCAGGTGCAAGAAAACAGTAATTCCAGGCTGAAAAAAACCAGCATAAGAGATGCTGTTTTACAAGAGATGTGCTCAGTCATTTCTCATTCGAAGATGTTTATCTGTCCCTTGAGTCCTGGACCTCTTGGAACCCAAGGCCTATTTTCCTGACATGCTCCTCCGACTCCGAATGAAAGCAACATCGTTTATCTTATACATCAATAAGCACACATCACCCCCACCAGCGAAACTGTTCCACACCTGTGGCATGTACTCACCTGGTCCACNGGCTACAGAGGCNACATCGTTCTAGTTACCAGCCCCGCTTCAGCTGTTGTGACGGTTGAGATTACTAGTAAACATGATAGGATCTTGAGTCACCTAGGAGTCAAGTCACTGGGTGTCTACATGAAAGGTTAACTGGGTTAATTGAGGGAGGAAGAGACACCCTAAATTGGGGTAGCATCTTTTTATGGGATGAGGTCTAGGACTGAATGAAAAGGAGAAAAAAAATGAGCTGAGTACCAGCATTCATTTCTCTCCGCTTCCTGGCTGTACCCCAAATGTGACCAGTTACTACAGATTCCTACCACCATGCCTTCCTTGCCTTGAAGGATGCCTTCTCTGCCATGGTGGGCTGTACTCTGGAACTTTGAGCTAACATATATCCTTCCCCTTCNAAGTTTCATTTTTCAAGTATTTTATCATGGCCATGAGAAAAGTAATTACTATACCATATAAGGTGGTGCTCAACCCAAAAGCTCTGAAATTGTTGCTCTTGTCAACCATGAATGATGAACTCCTGGGAACAAAAACTGTTTCTCAGAAGAGGTGATTCAGTGGCTAAGAGCACCTGTTGCTCTTCTATGGGACCTGGGTTTGATTTCTAGTACTGAGGTGGCTCACAACCACCTGTAACTCCAGTGCCAGGGGATCTGACACCCTTTTCTGGCCTCCATGAGCACCTACATATATGTGGTGCACATACATACATACATACATACATACACACTCAACATGCACACACATACAAAATTTTAAAAAATGAGTAAAAATTATGAGTTNTCAGGCTGGAGAGACGGCTCAGAGGTTAAGAGCACTGGCTGCTCTTTCAGAGNTCCAGAGTTCAATTCCCAGCAACCACATGATGGCTCACAACCATTCGTACTGAGATCAGGTGCCCTCTTCTGGCCTGCAGGCATAAAGCAGGCAGAATACTATATAATAAATAAATAAATTTATAAAAAAAATTATGAGTTCTCATTCATTCAGTGTGTTCATTCAGTAAAGGAACTTGCCAGGCATCATACAGTTAAAGCATAGGGCATCTCTGCCTAAGAGAAGATCTGAGTTCTATATANGGTGGGAATTGGCTGCTTAGAGAATCAGAGATACCTTAGGATACAAGGCATGGGTACCACATGAAAGAAGCTGGTGCATGGGGTGGTGAGATAAAGGGATATACAGGCTGAAGGACAGAGAGATGGAGAAATGGATGGAAGTCCATCCTCCAAGTCCATGATCCAAGAAGGCACCCAATATGGAGTTAAGGAGGCTGTGCTGGTTAGTTTTGTTGCTGCTGCTGCTGCTGTTGTTTGCTTGTTTGTTTTGATTTTGTCAACTCAACACAACCTGGAGTCACCTGGAGAGAGAATCAGCTGGGGAATGCTTATATCAGGTTTTAACCTGTGGGCATGTCTTTGGATGATTGTCCTGCCTGATGATTGTTGTGGGAGGGCCAAGCCCACTGTGGGCATCACCATCCCTAGATAGTTGTGTCTGGGCTGAATAATAAAACTAGCTGCACAAGTGAGCCATGGGCATTCCTCTATGATTTTTACCTCAGTTCNTGTTTGAGTCCCTACTCTGACTTCCTTCCATGATGGACTGTGACCTAGAAGTGTAAGCTGAAATAAACCATTTCCTCCCCAAGTTGCTTTTGGTCAGAGTGTTTTATCAGAGGCAGAGGCTGAGCAGGGAAGACACAGACCAAGAAGATTTGTGCTGTTCTCAAACTGGGTCCGAGAAGCTTCTTTTTATACTGGGTAGTGATTAATAAAAAGATTCATGACTGGTCAAACTGCTGAGTATAAATACCTCAGAGTGCTCAGNGGTGGGTAGGTCATCTATATTAACTCCCCACCACGAAAGACTCAGGAACTTCATGGAAGAGNGGANCGAAAGAGCATAAAAGTCTGTAGGTGGATGGGGAGGAGCNTTATGAAACACTGTTGTTTGGACATGTGGCTGTTGCATGTACCAACTCCCAGCAGGCATGACTTGCTCTAGACCTGAACAATATCAAGCCAGCCAACATTTCAGCATGGACATGGGAGGGGCCCAAGGACCCACTCCCATCAGAGGGTCTATTGACAGCTGATAGCTGCTGAGGGAAGTAATCCTCTCCTTTGGGGATGTGGCCACTGGGAGACTGTCCTTGCCTCATTTAGTACAGGT
>LZPO01068677.1:851832-862505 GCA_001675575.1 Neotoma lepida
TCTCTCACTGGCCTGGAGCTCACATAGTAAGCTAGGCTGACTGGCCAGTGTGCCCCAGTGATCTACCTGTCTCCACTTCCCCAGCATTGGGATTCCAAGCATGTCACCACATCCAACACTTTTTTATGTTTATGTGGGTCCTGAGGATTGAACTCAGGTCTCATGATTGTGCAGCAGCGCTTTACTGAGCTGTCTTCTCAGTCTCCAAAAGTTCATTTTCAAATGTCATTCTAGAGCAGGCACATTTCAGATNCCTGATCCTTCAACCTGAGCTCACGTCTGAATCCTATCCTAGGGCAGGAGGAGCCTCCAACTTTGAAGGTCTTCTTTTCTGTTCTTTGTATCTAATCTGTACTTGCTGCTCTGAGCTGGCCTCAACTAAATCCTCCCACCAGAAGCCTCCCCAGTCCACTGAGCTTGCTTTCATTCTTCCTTTCTTTCCTGGACTCACTCCCTGCTCTGCCACTATGTTTATAGACAATGAAGGATGAAAGCCACAATTTGGTCCAGAATTCTAACCCTCTAAGCCTCTCTTCACACCTACATCCTTTCTTTTGCTTTGTTTTGGATGCAGGCTTTTGCTACGGAGCCCAAGATGGCCCCAAACTCATAAAACTCCTCCCTCTACTTCCCAGGTGCAAGGAAGCCAGATGTGCATGTGTACCACCACGCCTCGAGGTGTAGTTTGAATGTGCAACAGCCCCAGCAGGCTCACCGTGGGCAGTGTTTGAGAAGGTGATGGAACCCACAGGCATTGGAGCCTCTCTGGAGGAAGTGGGCCACTGGGAGCAGGCCTTGAGCTGTTCCAGCACAACCCCGTTTCCTGTTCACACTCTGCTTCCTGAATGCAAGTTTAAAAAAAAAATGACCAGCCAGGCAGTGGTGATGCACGCCTTTAGTCCCAGCACTCAGGAGGCAGAGGCAGGTGGATCTCTGTGAGTCTGAGGCTAGCCTGGTCTACAGAGTGAGTTCCAGGACATCTAGGGCTACACAGAGAAACCCTGTCTCAAAAAACAAACAAACAAAAAATGATCAGCCAGCCTCCTGTTTCTGCCACCATGCCTTCCTGGCCAGTTCCCATGTCTTGTTTACCATGGTAGAATGATCCCCCTTAAGCCGTAGCCTAAAGGAACCATCCTTCCTTAAGATGCTTTGATCAGATGTTTGATCACAGCAGTGACAAAAGTTACTAAGACACCTGGTTTCTTGCTTATGTCTTAAGGCCCTTGAAGACCAGAAGCCAAAAGAAAAGCATTACATCAGCCGTGGTCCCCAAACCTGAGTATTCATTAGCGTTAATGGAACTCTATCCTCTGAGTAAGACCACAGCCATCCCCATCAGGTCATCTCTTCCCACTTGCAGACCATCAAGACCGTGGCCTGCGGACTGTTGACATGCCCCCAGAGAGGGAAGGGGAAGGGAGGGTCTTTGGAACATCACCTGAGACTCCAGCCGCTCCTCCCAGCAATTCCTGTGCAATTCTGCCCTAATTGCATGTGGCTTCTGGGTCTGAGAGGTGTTAGAGCGTGTAAGCTGTGGGGAGATTAAATGAAAGGGGGCTCTACCTGTGTGACAATGGGGGTACATCATCCATTCCAGGTGACAAGCTTTGCCGCGAGCAGCTGCTGCTTTGGGGTCAACGATGTTCCTGCCAGTGTTCTCTCGCCTATGCTCTCTAAGTAACCCAGATATACTCACTGGTTCCCTCAGGTTGAACTTTGGTGGNATTATACTTTCGTCTGTCATTGGGACCTTATAAGGAGGGGGCAGACACTGGAAAACAGATTCTCAGGTCCCTGATCGACCCTTCAGCATCAGAATTCCAGAGGTGGAAGCATGGGGAATCTATTTTTTAAAAAGCTCCCTGGATGCTAGGGCTGAAGAGTCCTAACAGGAAGGCTCAGCCCTCCAGCATCTATTTAGTACAATATGGAACACCTGCACAGTTCTTAGACTATTTGTTTTTTAATGATTGATGAATCAATCTAGCAGTAACTCTTATTTCCCCGGGCCAGTCACACCTGCCTTGAAGTTGGTATTACTGGTTACCCCAGNCCAGGTGCTGGAAGCCCTGGAGAGCCCTTCTCAGCCTGTGACCTCTCTGAGCAAAGCAATTCACAAGAGATCATGCCGCTGGTAGCCTCAAGGCATTCTGACTCCTGTTGTTCTCAGCAAGGGCAGTGGGTGGATAGCAACCTGCTCACCACAGGGCTTCTGCTGCCACTCTAGAATCAGCCCTGTGACTCAGCAGCCACAACCCCAGGGTTGCCTTGGGACCAACATGTCATTCACTCTCAGAAGCCATTACAGCAGGGTCTGTGGCAGCTTTCTCTGTCTTGCATGCTAAGTCAAGGGTATCTGTTCCATATGGCGGTGAATAATTTACAACACAATTTACTTCCTGCTTATATAGCTGATTCCATACAAAGCTTCCATTTGCATATTTATTAATTTACAAAATTAATGCCATTTTCTTAGTCCCGTACAGGATGTGTGGCTGGTCCCTGTCTTTGAATTAATTTTAATCTAAGGTGGAAACATTTGTTAAGGGAGTTGGCTCAGGCCAAAGTAATCAAATTCGTGGTAATCAAATGCTGGTAGGGGGTGGGGGAAGAGAGAGCTAACATTTATTGAGTGCCTAACCATGCCAGGCTCCAGGAAAATTAATGGTGCAGAATGGAAGTCTCCAAAAACATCCCCTTAATGTGATTATTGTGGCTGTTTTACAAATAAGGAAATTGAAACTCGGAAAGAATAAGTAGCTGGACCTCAGAAGAGAGCAGAATCCCAGATGCTTAGAAAAGTCAGGAAGCAGACTTTCCCACTGCTCTGATTTCTTATTAGTCAAGGAAGGCCATTGCCACTCGTAATTAATCTAGAGGAGGAAGTACTTGAAATTCCAGATGTTTTCTTGTTCATAGATATTCTCGTTGACGGGGAAGAGTAGAAGATACCCATTGAGAATTCTGCAATGCTTGACGTTAGCATTTGAGCAGACTCACCTAAGGGGAAAAAAATACCTCCATCAAAATTTTCCAGGTAGGACTGGAGCAAAGCGCTTGCTGTGTAAGCGTAAGGACCATTCAATTCTCAAAACCTACGTAAAACAGGTGGGTTGGTGGTATACACTTGTAATCTGAGTGGCAGGGATGTAGATGGAGAGACTAGAGGATCCTTGGGGTTCACTGGCCAACCAGTCCAGCCTACTTGATGAGTCCCAGGCCAATGAGAGACCCTGTCTCCATAAACAATGTGCCTGAGGAATGACACCTGAGGTTGTCTTCTGGCCTCCACAAGCCAGTACACATAACTTCATGTACATCTAAGCACTCAAGAATATGTACACATATATGTGGCACTCTAGTGGTTTGTATAAGAATGGTCCCCATGGACTCATACATTTGAATGTTTGNTCTTCTGGGAGTGGCACTACCTGAAAGAGGTTAGGAGATGTGGTCTTGTTGGAGAAGGTGTGGCCTTGTTGGAGGAAGTGTGTCACTGGGGATGGGCTTTGGGGTTTCAAAAGCCCAAGCCAGTACCAGTGGCTCTCTCTTCCTGNTGTCTGCAGATCTGGATGTAGAACTCTCAGCTCTATAGCACATACCTGTACTACANNCCACCAGGCTCCCAGCATGATGATAATGTACTGGACTTCTGAAACTGTAAGCCAGCCCCAATTAAATGTTTTCTTTTATAAGAGTTTCCATGGTCATGATATCTCTTCACAGCAATAGAACACTGGCTAAGACAGGCACAGAATTCCACATTTATCCCTTAATGGGTGACTATACAGTCTTTACCTCCCAAGAGATAATGACATGATCAGCCTCAGGCACCAATGGCCTTTCTCTCTTTAGGTTACATCTCTCTATAAAACTTGCTCCCTTCTGTCTCTGTGACAAAATATCCAAGATAACTTAGAGAAGAAAGGATATGCTTCAGTTCCTGGCTTCAGAGTTTTCATGGTCAGTTGGTTCCATTGCTTTTGAGTATGAGGCAGAAACATCACTGCTGGANCATGTGATGAAGGAAGCAGCTACTTACCTCCATAGCAGGCAGGAGCAAAGACAGAGACAAGAAAAGGCTAGGGAACACTGGCTAAGACAGGCACTGTCTTGGTTAGTCTTGATTGCCAACTTGACACAGCCCAGGGTCATCTAAGAGAAGCATCTTCAAGTGAGGAATTTCCTAGAACAGACTAGCCTATGGGCCTATCTGTGGAAGACTGTCTTGATTATTAATTGAGGTAGAAGGGCCCTGACCACTGTAGGTGACACCATTCCCTAGGCAGATGGTCCTGGGCTGTCTAAGGAAGCTTAGCTAAGCAGGAGTCTGCAAGCAGCATTTCTCTATGGTTTCTGCTTGAGTTTCTGCCCTGATCGTCCTCAATGATAGACTATGACCAATGAGCTGAAATAAACCCTTTCCTCCCCTAAGTTGTTTTCACTTAGAGCTTTATCAGAGCAACTGGATGAAACCAGAACACCCCCACTGACCTAACTTCTTCCCACCACCTCTCAGTAATACCACAGNATGGAGACCAAGCCTTGAACACCCAGGCTTCTGGGGAACAACCCAAACAAAATCATAGTGTCACTCCCACCAGACATCCTCGTATTCCTCCCTTTCTGAGTGCTGTTTCCTATGTTGTCCCTTCTTGTCTCCCCTTCTTTACCCTCATAAACTAAAATCTGCATTTCTAACTACTGCCTGAGAGCGTCTTGAACATCTGACCCCATTCAGCTA
This sequence comes from Neotoma lepida, assembly GCA_001675575.1. Lineage (NCBI taxonomy): Eukaryota > Metazoa > Chordata > Mammalia > Rodentia > Cricetidae > Neotoma > Neotoma lepida. The sequence continues at coordinate 856,580 of LZPO01068677.1, forward strand.
TTTTCCAGGAATCTGCAAGCAAGCCAGGTGCAGCAACGGAGGTTGGAGAATTGACTGAACAGTTCAGAGCCATGTCTACTCCCAGCACCAATGCCAGCTGGGTCACGAACATGTGTAGATTCAGTTTTCACTCCCTCTTCTGGTCTCTGTGGATTCCTGCACTCAAGTCTACACACATACAGGGACATACATATAACTTGGCCGGGGTGGGAAGAAGCATCATTGCAAACACAGCAAACCCCAATTTCCAAACCCTCTTTCTCTCTCCCCTGAGAACCTAATTTACCTTTTATCCTGCCCATGTTAATGGACGGTAGCCATTGACCCATTCCCCTTACAGCTCCAGACTTTGGTCACTTTGATCCCCCATCATGCTGTCAGTATCTTCCAAAATTCCTCTCTTATTCATTATTATTATTACTTATCATCATCATCATGATCATCATCATCATCATCATCATTATCATTATTATTATTTCAGAACTAGAGAACATATGCAGGGACTTGTGCATAGTGGGCAAGCAGTCTATTGCTGAACTATTCCTCCATCTCCTCACTGGGGGATTCTAGGCAGGTGCTCTACCACTGAGCCACACCCCTAGCCCCTCACTGGGGGATTCTAGGCAGGTGCTCTACCACTGAACCATACCCCAGCCCCTCACTGGGGGATTCTAGGCAGGTGCTCTACCACTGAGCCATGNTCTCAGTCCTTCTATTTCTATTTAGAACCTTTATTCTGAAAGGTCAGCCTCATCACGAGATAAACCATGTCACATACTTTATGTATCAGAAAGATACTTTAGCCCAAAGTAAACAAAGTCTGAGCCTGGAGGAGCCCCTGGCCTCTGGTTTGTTTGTTGTTGTTTTTAGAACTCCTTTTCTGTCTTTCAAGACCTTCTCTACTACTCTGAGGATGAACCCAAAGAAAGACAAATAAAGATTCCTTTAGGAGTAGGAAATGATTCCCTGCAGGGTCTGGAGAAACTGATCCAAACACCCCACCCAGGCTGCTCAATGTCCTCTGGATGTCACCCAGCTTTCTAAAGGAGAAATAATGATAGGATGAAAAACATACTGACTTCCAAGCCTGCGAAAGATGGTTTAGTGCCTCTAGCACCAAACATAATGAAAGNAGCAAGAATCATGGGAGTAATGTCCTATAAGATTTTTATTTTGGTTTGGTTTGNTTTTTTGTTTGTTTGCTTGTTTTTTTTAAGATAGGGTCTTGCTATNTAGTCTGGATTGGCACCTAGCTTGCAGCAATCCTCCTGCCTCTGTCACACCCATCAAAACGTAGTATTTTAATTGAGAAAAAGCCTTCAGAAAACCAGGTTTGACCCTCCCTCTGACATTCATCTCTTTAATTATCTGACCCTTTCACCCAGAACACTGGCTGAGGATCCCATGGTTTTTCTGTCTGCCTTCGAGCCCAGCTGCCAATATGAGGAAGTCTTGGGCTCCCCCTCGAGGCCAACAGTAAATCTGAGGAGAGAAACTCCAAGAGATTCTTAATTGGCTGAGGGAAGGAACAAGAGTAGGGAACAAGGATGTGGACAAAGAAGAGGGATCACTTAGCCCAGGAGGTCCAGGCCCTTCTCCTACTGCAGACAGGCAGATATTGCAAAGCTATCTAGGCAAAGTGACATGACAGCTGTGAATGATGTTTCTCCTCTTTAGAGGATGCTGGAGGGGNAAAAGGAGAAGGAGGGGGAAGGAAAGGAAGGTAAGAGAGGGAGCTGTTGTGCTTTCCTGGGTGTTTGCCTTCTGCTGCTGTGTGCATGGTGTTTTTAACCCATAAATCATCATTAAAATTCTTGCTGTTTTTAATTCCTGCAATAAACTATAAGGCACATGCTGTACTTGAAAAAAATCAAAGGCTCAAATTCATGATAAAAATGGGATGGGGGGGCACTGGAAGATAGCTCAGTTGGTAAAAGGTTTACTATGCAAACATAAGGATCTGAGTTTGATTCCCCAAACCCATGTAGAAAGTCAGGTGTGGNGTGACATGTGATATAATCCCAGTGCTGGGGAGGCAGAGAGAGCNGGATCCTGGGGCTTGTTGTCCAGCTAGTACAGCCTACATGGTGAGCTCCAGGCCAATAAGAAATCTGGCTCACAAAATAAGGTGGAGAGTGTCTGAAGAACTACATCCAAGGCTGTCCTCCACACCTGTTTACATAGGAAAACACACACACACACACACACACACACACACAAATGGTGATATCTGGACATAATGTTGCATGCCTGTAGTCCCAGCTCTTAGAAGACTGACACAAGTAAGTGATAAGTCTTTTACATCCTGATGAACCTCTCCACAGACACAGCAATCCAAATCAGACCAAATTAGGGAAAGGCCAGGTTTAATGGGTAAAGCATTCCTGGGTGATTTCATGGCCCCTCAGAGAGGAGACCGGGACAAGAGACNGGAGGAACCATGCATCTGTTTTCTGGGATGCTGCTTAAATACCCAGAGGGAGTGGTCTTGAGCCTCTCTGGGGGAGGAGCTGTGTTTGGCTGGCTTTGAAGGGATGCGTCCAGTGTAGCCTGCATTCCAAGGCAGAATGCATGGGCCAAGCACAGGCTGGGAGTCCAGGCAGTGTGAGGCATGGTGCTGGGGCTGGAGCCTGAGCCACACAGGAAGCAGGGCCAGTTATAGGGCACCTGGCTGGAGCACGGCCCAGCGGCTGCATCCCAAAGTGGACACCCCCCTGTAGGAACCGGCACCGCCAGCCATGGGACATTGTGNGGCAGCTGGGGGCTGCCCACACAGAGTGGGATGCCAGAGGTTGAGGTGGAGGTCCCACCAAACAGTAAGTCATGAATCTAAAGCCAATGTGGGCTAACTAGGAAGCTTCGATGTGTTTGGAGCACATAGCTAGACCCTATCACAAAATAACCAAGGGCTTGGTATGTAGTTCAGTGGTATAGTAGGTANCCTAAGCCTTGGGTTCAGTCCCCCAGCACTGAAAAAAGATAGATGTGATTACTAATGGGATCTTTATCTTTATTCCTCTTTGCCCTTGTGATCACTGGGAAAGTATTCAAATGAGACACGTGGACCATTGTATTGAAGATGGGTGTTTNGAGCTAGGCAGATGACTCAGGAGATCAAGCACTTTCTTTGAGTTTTTAACCAGTATCGCCCNTTGAAATGGGGGTGCAGAGAGAGCTCCTATCCAAAGGCACAGCCAGCAAGTCAGCGGGGATGAATTTGAGTAACAGATGGCCTAAAGCAGGCTCAGTGCCTAGTGTATTTTGAAGAGCTTTGAATTGTAATGTGAAAGCAACCACAGACAGTATGTAAATAAGTGGGCATGACAAGTGGGCATGGCTTCTTCCAACACACTTCATTTATAAAAAACCAGCCNTCACTGAGCATGGTGACACTTACAAGAGGATCATGAGTTCCAATCCAGCAGGCTCTCGACTTGTTCTCAAAAACCCAAAGGCTGGGGATGTAACTCAGTGATAGAATGCTTATTTAACACAAAAGCGTATGTTCCATGTTCATCCATCCTGCCTTAAAAGGAATGAATGAGTGAAGAATGGATGGAGGAATGAATAGATAAATAAACCAGNCAATGGTGGCACATGCTTGTAATCCCAGCACCTAGGAGATGGAGGCAGAGGCCAAGAAGCTAGAGGTCATGGCTAGAAAGATGGCTCAGTGGTTAAAAGCACTTGCAGCTCTCCTAGAGGACAACACCCATATCAGGTGCTCCTTGGGGTAGCCTTCACGAGCATATCCAGACACAGACACACAAACATACACATAATTAATTCAAGATAAAAATAAATATTTTTTTTAAGCTCTGAAGTCATTCGCANCCACAAAGCAAGTTTGAGGTCAGCCTGGACTACATGAGACTCTGTCTCAAAAACAAACCAACCCANGAGAAACAAAATAATACAATCAANGTGTCTGTAGCCTGTGGGATCAGNACTNTGGAGAGTGTGAGGAACGGAAAGGCGAGACTGTAGACAGGCAGAGAGAAGGGGGCTCCTGAGCCACGCATGCCCACTCCAGCACTTGACGGCTCTTCAGAGCGCCTTGTTCCTGCCACACAGCATCATTAGGCTCTGATTCTGCCTCCATGAACAGTGACTTTAATGCTGTGGTCAGGGCTGTCAGCTGCGGGTCTGGGCTCTGCTCACCCTGAGTCCACTCATTGTAGTGTCTCCCGCCATATGTCTGGCCACGCTGCTCATTAATCACACCCCTGAAAAGTCTCTTAATTACATTATGTTCACAATCCATAAAACATAATTAAAATATGTAAATCCATTATACTCTTTAATGAGCACATTGAGAGCTCAAAATTTTAAATTAGATATAAAATTGATGTGGACCCACTAGTATTGACTACCCATGATCATAAATCACTCTCAATTTGGACTGCCATCAGGGCCCTGCTCCCATTGGATGTGGGTTTTTTTTTCCCTCTAGCAGTTTTTAAAAGCTATTTTAGATGAGGTATGATCTCTAAGGACAGCAATTCCTGGCTCTCTTAATCAACAACACCAATATCCACAGTGATAATGTCCCCAAAATGCATTGTGGCTTATAGAGCACTTGCACAAAACGTGGTCTTGTGTCTGTGGCACTGTGAATATTTTTCCATCTCAGTATAAATATACCACGTTTTTTTTTTCCATTCTCTAGAAAGGTCTCACTATGGAGCTGTGATGTTTAATCTTGAGTTGACTTGATAGGATTAAGAGTTACCTAAGAGAGAAACCTCTGAGTGGTTATAAGAAAATTTCTAGAAATGGTTCACTGGGGTGAGAAGAGCTACCCTGTTTGTAGGCTGCACAATTTCATGGGCTGGAGTCCTGAGCAAAATCAAAAGGCAAAATGGATCTAAGCACTAGCGTTCATCTCTCTGGCCTTCCTAACTATGGATGCCACATGATCATTTGCCTCACTCTCTTGCTGCCATACCCCCTCCCCCATGACGGACTGAGGTCAAATAAGCCCCTCCTCCCTTAAGTAGATCCCTTCGTGGGTCACAACAACAGGACAAGTACCTAGTACACTGAGCATGCAGTCGATTTTAAACAGAAGCTTTTAAAGATCTTGTACTGTGTTTTTAAATGACATGTATGTGCAAGCGAGATACATGCATGTTAGCGTAAGCACCTGCAGAGACTGAACGAGGGCGTTGCATTCCTAGAGCTAGAGTTACATGTGGTTGTGAGTCACNGCCCAGCCTGGGTGCTGGAAACTGGTCAGGACCTCTGCAAGAGCGGTGTGTATCCTCAACTGTTGATCCACCTCTCCAGCCCTTGAACAAATATTTTATATCACTGCCTTTAGCTTCCAGCCCAGGTCCGATGTACTACATGAGCTTCTTTTCCAACCTATATTTTTTAAAATCCCGCTGAGCTATACATGCAAAACTGCTCTGGCTGGTCCTTTTGGGGAATTTGTCCAACCACACAGTCCTAATTTCATGCCACTTAAATGGGCCAGACAGTCGACTTACCACCCCTCTTGTGCACTGCAGAGCCAAGCCGAGATGCGCTTGTCTAAGTGACAGGGGGAGACAGCTTTTAATCTGCACATGATTTCTCCTCAACAGCTCACTTTCCATCAAGGCAGATGGTTCATAGACCCATCCTGCGAGTGTTATGATACTTAATGCGTAAGAAGAGACTGGGTGGGGAGAGCGGAGAGGTGAGGATGAGATGAAAGACAATTATCATTTGTTTATGCTCCTAATCCTGCTTAGAGCAGAAGCTGTCACAGCTTGAAAGTGGAGGGTGGNGCTGGGACACACTGCGGAAGCCAGATAAACACAGATCAAATCCAGAGGATCAGGTGAGCTTAGCTAACAGCAGGAAGGATGTTTGTTCTCGCAGGTGCAGCCATGCTTTCCACCAGTCTGTTTACTTACATATCAAAGCTTCTTTAACGTGC
>LZPO01068677.1:881952-896678 GCA_001675575.1 Neotoma lepida
TATGAGTCTATAATCTCATGCTCTGGAGGCAGAGACAGGGGGATCTCGGGTTCACTGGCCAATCAGCCTACCCTGATGGGTGAGTTCCAGACCAGTGAGAGACCCTGCCTTAAAAAAACANGGCAGACAGTATCTGAGGAATGACATATGAGGTTGTCTTATGGCCTCCAAGTGCGTGCACATAAATGCCTGTTCCCACACACAAGCACACACATATACACACCAAAATAAACAAATANACATTAAATGGAAGAGTTTGGAACCAACGGTAGTGAGAGAGGGAAGCCCACCTGAAACCTTCTGAAGTCTATAGGGNATACATGATATGATCTACAAGGCTTGCAGCACCATTATAATGTCTGGAGTTTTTCACATGTGCACATGTGTGCAGGAGGCCAGAGGTCAATGTCTTCCTCCANCACCCTACAGCTTAAATTTAAGACAGGGTCTTTCACTGACTATGGAACTCTCCAANGAAGCTAAAGCCACAATCCACTGAGCTCCAAGAATCCTCCTGTCTAGAGACATCCCATCACTGAGATTTCAGGCACGCATTTCCATAAATGGCTTTTATATAGGTGCTGGGATCTGAACTCAGGTCTTCATGCTTGCATGGCAAACACTGTACCTACTGAGCCATCTCTCCAGGGTCCCATCTTCAGAACCTTAAGGTGAACAGATAAGGCAATTTCCTGGAAGAAACTTAGTCTTCATTTTTCCAATAAGAAGTATCTGTGGCCGGGCAGTGGTGGCACACACCTTTAATCCCAGCACTCGGGAGGCAGAGGCAGGCGGATCTCTGTGAGTTCGAGCCCAGCCTGGGCTATCGAGTGAGTTCCAGGAAAGGCGCCGCCAAAGCTACACAGAGAAATCCTGTCTTGAAAAACTAAAAACAAAACAAAACAAAACAAAAAGTATCTGTGAAAGTAGCCACTTAGAAACTTCTACAGGGGAGCTTTGGAGTGATGTGANAGTCTGATATGATGTGCTTTATTTGTGCCCTTGTAATGAAGCCTTTCTTCCTTGCAACGGGCAGTACTAGATACTTTTATAGCCATTGATGACAGCCCATACCAAGACATGTGCCCTCAGTTGCCATCTGTATGATAGTCCTCCTTCCTGTGCTTGCTACCTTCTCTGGATTTCTTTGATCCTAATATGNGGATTATTTATTCCAGAACCTTCTGTAGCAGCTAATTTTGTTATCACTATGACAAAATACCTGACATAAATTATTTAAAAGTGAAAGTTTTCTTGCAGTTCTGTTTCATAGATTTCGGTTCATAGTTCTTGGCTCCAGTTTCTGGAGTGGTTGAGAGGGCAGGATGAGAGAAAGATGCAAATTTACTTTATTCATTCTTGTGATTGCAATTACTCTCTTGGGAAAATCCAAAGGTGGTTGTAAGATTTATTTTTTTAATGTTGAAGGGGCAGTGCACATGAGTGCAGCACCCTCCAAGGCCAACAGAGGGCATCAGAACCACTGGAGCTGGAGTTAGAGATCCTTGTGAGCTTTCCATCCTGAGTACTAGAACTCAATCCAGGTCCTCTGCAAGAGCAGAAAGCACTCTTAAACCCTGAGACATTTCTCCAGGCCCATATAGCCTTGTCATAACACATCATGCTCAAGGTCCAGGCAATTGAATTTTAGGGAAAAATTATGTACAACAAAAAGCTCATGTTTTAAGTAAGTTTGCGATTTTGTGTTTGGTCATGTTCACAGCTATCCCTAGGGTGCATTCATTCTGCTGGCTGCAGGCTTGACATACTTGGGAGGTGAGATAAGATGCCTCCACATTTTCTCATAGGTATAATTGTCTGTAAAGCTTTGATCATATGCTGTAGCTGGTGAAAGCTTGTGAACTGTGTGTGAAGATTGCCTAACCACTCATGTACCTCATTTCTAGCATTAATGGCCAATAGCCTACCAGGAGAGATATCAATTCTGCCTCAAGTACATTTGAAAGGTAGCTTGATGCTTCTCCTGGAGATCTGGGGACACCTATATTCAAGGAGAAAGCCACGGAGGAGAAGATTTTTACAGTATTTCTGCAATTCCTTTTCAGTTGCTGCACATCCAACAGGAAATCCAGCACCTCATTTGTCTCTCTCAACTTGACTTAAAATCACAGCAAATGATGGGGCTTCTCACACTAACTGGACCCCTAAGTTGGAAAATGGTCAGTCAGTTCTGTAAGCACCAATTCAATAAGTTGTTTCTTATTTGTTTGTTTGTTTGATGTGGTTCTTTGAACTGGGGAGATGGCTCAGTGGGTTAAGTGCTTGCCGCATAAATGTAAGGGCTTAAGTCTGGACCCCCAGAACCCATGGAAAACCCAGTACAGTAACCTGGAGCTGTAGCCAGCATCCTACAGTGAGATGGGAAACTGAGACAAGAGAATCCCCAGTTCTTGTGGACCAGCTAACCTGAGTTGTGTGGCAATGAACAAGAGACCCTGACTCAGAAAAAGCTGCAAAGTGGGGACACCCAAGACTGTGCTCTGACCTCCACATGGGAGTGGTAACATGCTTACACACACACACACACACACACACACACACACACACACACACACGCACACACGCACACACGCACACACACCATTTTAGGAAGGATGAAATAATATGGTTTATATTCACTTGAGGGAATTCTTTTGGCTTATGTGACAGTCATTTCAGGAATGATATTTTTAAGTTTAAGGTATCAATTAATTTCATTATTTCACTTGCTATAGTTTTCACCCATATTGAGTTTCTATTTTTTTGNTTTTTTTTGTTAATATTCTTTCTATTTAATGTAACTGACATACTTAAATGCAGTTTTCTATACTTAATGACCACTTCAGTTCAAACTCTTATTTTTAAAAAGCTGAAATTATGCAATCAAGTAGTAAGATAATTGTTCACACATTTTAAAAATTCTTATCTTGTAATTCTTTTGATGTNTAATATCCTTTAAAACTTATTAAATATGTCACTTAAAACTTTAAATCATAATTGCTTACTTACTCATTTAATTTTTGCATATATTCCATTTAAAAGCAAATATTCAAAACGTTTATTCACAGTTTTAATCTCCTCTACTAATCAAGAGAGTTCNCCAAGTTTCAGTGTAATTCATGTATTCATGAAGAAATACCCCAATATAATGTTGCCAAGTGGATGCTTAATCTTAAAGGACAGAAATGTCAAGATATTTATACCTTTAAAAATATTTTATTATTTATTCATGTGTCTGTGTGTGGATATGTCTTTGTACGAATGCAGTGCCTGTGGAGGACGGAAGGGAGCATCACACCCTCTATAGCCAGAGACAAAGGTAAGGGTGGATGCTGGGAACCAAACCCAGGTCCTCTGAAAAGGCAGTGTGTGTTCCTAACCATTGAGCCACCTCTCATGAGAGAATTTGAGACATGGTATTTCTTGTTTGCATAGGAAAAGAAAAATCAGTAACTTTGTCTAAAATACCAATTCTGATGATATTAAAGAAACCTGAAAATTTATGTAATGCCTGGAGAAACGGCTCAGTCCATGAAAGTGCTTTATTTCCAAAGAGTAAAGAAAGCAGGATCATGCTGTCATTTAACAGGATATAGATCTTTGCTGTATAACATGAGGTGCTTTCTCTCTGTTCAAAAAGAAAGACATCTAGTCCCATGAGACACTGTCCAGCCCTGACTGAAAGAGATCAAACAACCACAGTTTCCACAGTCCACCCACAGTATTGCCATGCCAAATTCTGTGATAAAATACTCTGACCACAGTGTTTTGAGTGAGAATTTTCTCCCACAGGCTCCTGTATTTGAATACTCGGTCCCTAGCTGTTTGCTGTTTGGGAAGGTTATAGAATCTTGTTGGAGGAAGTAGCCTGGACACACTTCCTGTTCTCTCTCTCCACTTCCTGTGTGCTTCCAGCTCCTGTTGCCATGCCTTCCCTGCAATGATGGACTGTGTCCCCTCTGGAACTATAAGCTAAAATAAACCCTTTCTTCCTTAAGATGCTGTTGGGTAGCAGNTTCCTCTGAGATTAAAACCTTGCATCTTGGAGAGAAGCTCATTATGACATGGGATGTTAAGTGAGGGTCAACCAATAGTATGTTCTAAGGAGAAGGCTTATTAAGACATAGGATTTTTAAAACATGAGTAAAGAAATAAGATAGTCTATAAGGGAAGGTGAAACTTTCCACCCTGTAGGAAAGCTCCTTAAACTCAGGAAATAAGCAATTCAAAACAGCTTCAGGAAGTTCCTGAAACTGAGCAGATTCACTAGATTCCTTCCTCCCTGAGAACATATAAGGAGTAAGGACTGCTGAGAGACACTCTCAGATCAGCCTCGGTGCCTAGAAGAGGCTCAGACCAACTGAGCTACCAAGAAAGGACACTCTCCAACCTGTTGAGCTGCCTGCAGGCCATGCAGTGTGCTCTAGGTTCCCAGCTTGTGTGAGCTGTCACCCATGCTGGGGTGGGCTTCGATGATGCAGCTGTCTTGGAGATGTTAATATGCCTATAAGTAATCCTTCACCCATATTCCTATACATAACCCCAATAAAATTCATGGTTCACCAAAGTTGGACTTTGGTAGTATCTGTACTTTAATCTGGCATGAGTTCCCTATCTGGAGTAAGTAGACATGTGTTCATGTTTCTCCAGGAATAATGTCACACAACAGGAGGGTAATTGGAGCATCACCTTGACTTCAGCCACTCCTCATAGTANGTAATTATACCCTAATCGTAAGTGGCAATGGGAGTTTCGGAGGGGGGTTACAATATGTAGGCTGGGGGAAGTTAATTGAAGGGGCCCCATCTATGTAGTTTTGGGGAAGCATCATCCATAATGACTTCCTAGTGTGTGCTTCAGGGTCCTCCATGCTCTTGTCACTGACCCCTCACCACGCTCTGGAAGGTAGCTCAGGAAAATCATTGGCTCCATAGAGTGGACTGTTGTGGAATTATATTTCGGTTTGTCATTGGTCCCTTATAAGGAAGGAGTAGGCATTGTTTATGTCTCTCCAGGGAAGAAATTCGCACAAAAATGAGCTAGCCCATTACAGGCCTTAGTAAACATTTGACATGATAGATGTATTAGCTGAGTCTATGTTCTTGAAAGCCGAGTTCTACTATTGTGCCCTCTTGTTTTATAGGAAAAATGGAGTTATTTTCNTGTCTGTTGCCCACCGGATCACAGAAGACAGCTACTTTTAATATGCTTTTGCCGTTTAAACTAATCAACTCAATCATGTTCCTTAGCCTATTCACGCCAAATTAAACGCCCAGGTCTATCACGTGGCATTTGCTTCCCCAGGAGGCAGAGGAGATGAAATATTTACCAAGTAGGTGTACAGTAAAGCCGGTCTTATCTGCTGCTATAATTTTCCCCCAGTTCTTAAAGGCCTCATTAAAGTGATCGAGGCCACAATTCCACAGGGATTTATAAACCCATCAGGGAGATGCCAGTGAATGAGATAATGGAGATAACGCACTATTTGCTGAGTTATCGCTGAAGCCACTCTGTATTTAGCTGTAAGCACTGCTCAGTGTGGCTTAATTAGAAACACTGGATAGCCCACTGTCAGACTGACATTCTGTCTCATGGCCATACTTTTAAATGATTCCTCAGTGAAATGTGTGTTAGNAGCCGAGCAATTCAACCCTGGCATTACCTACGTGGACCCCAAAGAAAACAGATAATGCATTTGAGAGATGGGCAGACAATAGTACTCAGGAACCATTATTGATTTAACGTATGTGTTTATTCATATAAACAAACAGGTATGGTTGTTAGGCCATCTGTGGAATATACTGATAAGAGATATGGCCCTAGACTTACAGAAGATACACACTAAAAAGGAAAAGGAGCAAGTTATTTAATTTCTCTGTATATTGGTTTCTTTAGAGAATTAAAGCAATAAAGGTTCATCACTCAGAGGGTCATTGGGACCAATAAAACAGAACACAAGACATCATGTACAGCTAAGTGAGATAGATGATGGATGGCTATATGAATAAACAGACATTAGACTAAGAACAGGTAATTGCATAAATGACAGATGATAAATATAAAGATAGGAGATAGTTTATTATACAGATATTATATGTAATTATATGGCTATTATAGATANAAATAGATACATAGGTAGTAGATAATAAAAAGATATAATAGACATCATAAATAGATGGTATCTCNATAGATATAGATAAGTGGTAGATGAGAGACAGATGGTAGGCTATATGAAAGGCAGACAGATACTATATATGCACAGATAGACAAGATATGTACCTATATATATGCACCTCTATATAGACATGCATACTTGTGTATCATGACAAACATGTTTTGTAGTCATGGTATTATTCCTAGACTAGCAGTCACATATATTTCTTACCTTTCTCAGCCTTACCTTGGGAGTGCGGAGTGGCCCAGTGTGTCCTAGAATGCACAGTGACTGCAGGTTTAAGATAATGAATGGAGGCCTTCAGGCACCTTTGGGGGAAGTCTAAAACAGAACCCTGTAAAGGCCTTGGTTACTCTCATACTTGTGTTTTTAGCCTTGAGGGGGTACTGAGTATCAGTATAGAGACAGAACCAATAGGAGGCACATAAATTAGCAGGGAGATTTATTAGACTGGTTTATATGATACCATCTGGGNAGTCTAACAATGGCTGCCAAGAAGGGCTGGGACCTAGAAGCTCCTCAGACTATGAGGCTGGATGCCTTAGTGGTTCCAATCTGCTGCTGAAGGCCTGGAAGATCACCAGAGAGCTGTGGAACTTCAGTCCACGTTGGAAAGCCAAAGATGTTGGGTTCTGACATCATCCACTGATGCCACCAGCATCAGAGGCAACACTTCCCACCAAGAGGTGAATGCCAGCAGGCAAAAATAAGGAAAAGCTTTTCCCTTGGACCTCCACAAGACAATGCCAGCCAGCTACATTTAGAGTGGACCTTCCATGTCAATTAACCTAATGAAGAAAACCCCTCACAGGCATGCCCAGAGGCTAACACCTTGATAATCTCTCCTAGATGCCTAGAGGCGTGTCTCTGTTAATTCTACATCCATTCAAACTGAAAACCAAGATAAACTATCACACAACATGGGCTAAGTTAAATACCCATAGTATTTAGATATCCCTGGGCTGGTAACATGCCTACTTGCAGAGGGCAGCATTAAAGTAACAGAGACAGAAGCAAGATGAAGGCACAGGTCTAGGCTTCCCCTTCCCCATTCCCTCCCCTCCCCACCCCCTGCATTTATTGTCCTCTTGGGGGCCCAAGGGAGGAATAAGTGTTTTTTTTGGGGGGGTTGGTTGGTTGGTTGGTTGGTTTGGTTTAGTTTTTATGAAAAAGTAATTTATAATCTTCTGGTAGAAGATCAAAATTAGAGCTGGAGCTGTGATTAGACAAGAGTGGGGGAGACCATGACATTACACTTTGAACTTGGGGACATGAGCTGTGAGCTAAGGAAGTGGGTAGAGACAGGTTGTCCCCCAACTTCCTGTTGACCACCTTGCTGCTAGACCAGTAAATACCATGTCAGATCTCCGACCGCAGAACCGTAGCAAGGTGGATTTACATCATTCTAAGCCATGTGTGGCAGCTGCTGCTCCAAAGAGGCAACTCATAGTCAGAGGTGGACATCTTTACATGGCCTGCAAACAACCCATCAGGACAACCCTCCACTTCCTTCTTGCTCTGTTTCTGGTCCTCAGATTCTGAGTGAATGCTGGCTGTTTTGGAAGCCACTGGAACAATTTCAACATTGCTCAGAAATAGCAGAAAGGTAAATAAATAGCCAGGATGGAATCCAAAAATAAATTAAAGCCTGGACAGGCTGGAGTCTGGTGGGATCAAGAGAGTTAATATAGGCAAGCTGCAATGTTGCAAAATGCAACAACAGTGCATGGCACAGCACTACTCAGCTAGCTTATTATTGTCGTTATCTGGTAAGATATGGTTGAATTGGTCATACAACTAATTTTGGCTAACATCGTCAACATTGACCTTTGNATGGCTTATTTTCATTCATTCATTCATTCATTCATTCTTCATCCATTCATTCATTCAATCACCGTAATACATTTCCATTGTCCTTTCCTGCTCACTCATCTTAATGAATTGTGTGTTGTGTAGCTAGCTCTTGCCTCTGCATCGAAGCATTCCCTCCTTAAAGGAGGGGAAAGTTCATAAGACTCAGGAAGCTAATGAAATCTGTATGACTCAGGAAGCCCACAGAACTTTTATTACCCACCAGAACGCGATGAAGAAATTCTATTGCTGAAGATACCACACTCGCCGGTTGTAGGTCATAGGACAAGGAAGCTGGAACTAAGGTGGAACCTTTCTCTCTACTGCCTAGTGTCCACACTGCTAGAAGTATCTATGTGGGCCACTGCAAAAGAAAAGCCATCAACTGTCTTACCCAGCTGTGACTCTGTGAGCTACAACACCGACCTGCTGAGCAAGATGTGTTCACTGGTGCAATAGTGGCATGACAGTTATGGAGACCTGCTTCGGAGGAGGGAAGTCATGCCTGATACTGTAAACCTGGTCAAAAGCTAGGGCGGTTATAGGTCCTGGGGGGTTGCAATTTGCTACTGTTGTTTTGCTAATTGATGGCGTATCAACATAGATTAGTGCTGCTCTCACCATGCATCAGAGAAACTTCTATTTTCAGGGGACAATAGGCAGCAAAGAAAATTACAAAACTCACAACGCCCCTCCTTGATATTGTATAAACAGTAAATAATTGCAGAGGTAAGAAGAATCTTTGGGGGAGCTGCCTGCAGGATGAGTAGAGAGCTCCATGGCTGCATCTCTCCTGACTCATCTTTCTGGTGATGCTAGAGCTGGCTCTCTGGTGATGCAAGTTGCTTGTGAGTCATCCACGCTTCTGTGAGTCACTGCAATAAACTCGTCAATTCACCAATGTAGATGGATGGAATTGTTTATCCCTTGCCCCCTATTTGGAGTGAATAGATGTTATGTTCCATTTCTCCAGGGGAAAAAAAAAGACGATATGCATGCATCCTATCTTTTGAGTGAGTTCTTATGAATGCGCTGTTCAGTTTTATATAAACCGCAAGTTTCAATTTGCATGAGTTAACATTGTTATGAAGTAGTTATATAACCTNGCATCCACATCCACTGCTTCTCACAAAGCATTCCATAGAGCATATGCATCGCCTCTGAACTCTTCACAGGACTACTATCAAAATGGCTAAGAGTTGAGCAGCACAGGAATGGCCCAATAGGGAAGATGCCTTAATAATGAAGTGAGGTCTTGAGGGCTTCTGAAATGCCAGGATTTCCTCTTCTGTCTCTAGAACACAAAGGTCGAACAGGTTTGAGAAGAAGATGGGGAGCCATCTAGTACACTAAGAAAAGAGGATAGTGGCTACCGGCTGCTCACTATTTCAGTAGCTAATGGGACAGCGCCATCATGATCAGCTGCCTACCTAACCTTTTCTATGGATAAATTCCCAGAATGCCTCTAACTCTCTCACCANGAACAACAGGACAGCAAAGCCAGGGCTCTTAATTTCTTTTCTCACGGTTGTGATGAAATACCTGATTGGAGCAACTGAAGGGAGCAAGGGCTTGTTTGGGTTCACGGTTCAAGGGTCCAGCCCATCACAGCTGGGAAAGAATGAAGGCAGGAGCACAAGGCAGCTGGTCATATTGTGCCCACAGTCAGGAAACAAAGAGATGAATGCCAGCACCCAACTCACTTTCCCCTTTATATGTAGTCTGGGACCCCAGCCCTGTGGATAGTACCGCTCAAACTGTCCCAAAGACATACCCAGAGGCTAGCTTTAACTGAACAANCTCTCACAAGTGTGTCAGGAAGCTTGTTCTCTAGGTGATTCCAGATTCTGTCAAGTTGACAAGGAACACTAACCACTGTTCCATGCTTGATTATGCAGGGCTGTATCCCAACACTTGGAAGATGGAAGAAGGTGAAATGATCGTTGAAGGTTAGCCTCAGCTAGATAGTGAGTTCAAGGCCACCCTGGGATACATGAGATCCTAGTTCACGAAATAATAGAGCAAAATAAAATTAACCAATTCAACAAATTTCCTCCCACTTTTCTCATTATGGGCCTTTCAAAGTCTCCCTGGGATACCAGGTAAAGAATTGCTAGGCCACATGTATGCACACAAGGAAGTGACAGAAACAGTGTCACAGCAAGCAGAGCATGTGTCCACCGGAGCCTCANGTCTTTGCCAACCTTTTCATTTCGCCTGGTTTTATGTGGTGTGAGAGAGTAGCTCCATCTGTGAGTTAGGATTTATCCAGTTTCTGACTACCAATTGTTATGCTCTGGCTATGGAATACCCTCCTTTAAAAGGCAGTCTATTGAGGGCCTGGTGCCCGGCTGGTAGACCTGAGAGCTGATTGGATCATGAGAANGACAGTTGCTTTCCTCNTTGATGTAAGACAGTACTGGACAAAAAGCAGCTTAAGGAAGGAAGGGTTTGTGCTGATGTATAGTTCCAAGCACAACCATTNGCACAGATGTTGGGAAAGCGGGAGCCAAAGGATACTGGTCACATCACATCTGTAGTCAGAAGGCAAAGAAAGGAGATTGTGGGTGCTTGGCTCACCTTCTCCCTTGTATTCCCTCCAAGAACCCAGAGCAGGAGATGCTGCTGCCCACGTTTAAGATGGGTTTTCCCACCTCATGAAAGCCAATATAGATGAGCTTTACAGACATGCCCACATGTTTACGTGTATGGGGATTCTAGGTCCTGTTAATGTGACAATCAATATTAACCACCAGAGTGGGTTATANTATTTCCACCCCTCTATGACAGTTGCTGTTTTGTTGCTATTACTTTAAAATAAAAAAATGATCCATCCACGAGAACTTTCTAGAATCCAGCTCTCTATGATCTCAGAGTCGGGTTTTCAGGGAGACAGGAGCTCTGTGTGCCAACAAAATGGAAAAATCCAGATCAAATATGTACTATGCTTGTGAAGACTTTCTCATTGTGTGTGTTACGGATTTTCTTAGTTTGCTTGTTTAAGACAGGGTCTGGCCATGTTGTCAAGTTGATAGCAAACTTGTTCCTCCTGGGTCAGCTTCCCAAGTGCTGGAACTGCACTGTGGATGACTGGAACATACTAGAGAAAGCATTGCTGTGCTGAAATTAGTATCATTCTAGGAAACCAGAAATGTCTACTCTCTTCCGTAGCTCATAGAATGCAGCTTGGTGATGCCGTGAATCCCTCTGAAGCCTCATTTGTGAATCTGAAGAATGGGGCCATGCCACTTTTGCACCAAGGCAGAGGGCTTATGGAAATGTCGGACTGAGCTTCCGCTTAAGCCATAGATCTATCCATCTCTAAACTTACCTTGCCCTGGTCCTTCAGCCTCCCTCACGGCCCTTGTGGGACATACATACTTGACAGGAGCAGCTGAGACATTGCGGCAGCTGTAGCCAGTGACGCTTGAAACCAACCTCGAGCTGATTTAGCTGTTGTGTCAGAGGCCCAGGAGTCATTGTGCGTCTGCACCCCACACATCCTGCTCCAACAGCCTGTCACTGGAAGAGAAACAAGTTCTGTTGGCATAGATCGTGTTTCCAATCACAGCTCGTCAGAGCAGTGTTGAAAGTCCAAAGCTATTATTTACAGCTCAGTGAAGAGGGAGCCAGCCGTGCTTGAGCCCCTCGCTGCAAAAGCCACTCACAGAGAGTGACAGTATCAGGTGACTAACAAGGAGAAACAGTTTCATATCACATCCTCATGACTAAGGTTTTCGAAAGCCATACTGTCACCTTCTACCCCCCCCAAACCAAATAAAATCTGTTCAGAGGAATGCAACACACAGGGGTCACAGGGGTCACACCTCCTTCTAATCAGCCCTATCCCATGTTAGGGTGATCAATTCATCCAAGTTTACCTGAGACTGTCCTTGTTTTCACACTAAAACTCCAACGTGAGCCAGACGTGGTGGTACGCACTAATAAACCCAGAACAAAGGAGGCAGAGACAGGTGGATCCCTAAGCTTGCTGACCAGCTGGGCTAGCCTAGTTAGCNATCTCCAGGCCAATGAGAGACTCTGCCTCCAAAACAAGGTGGCTAGCACCTGAGAAACGATACCTGCAGCTGATCTCCAGCCTCTATACACACGGGTATCCCTGCGAATGTGCAATGTGTATACACACATACATATATACATACACACACACACATACACACACACACACACACACACACCCCAATATCCAAGGGAACTCCTCAGTGCCTAAAAAAACTGAGCCACTGAGCCATTCATCTAAATTGTCTGGATTAACATCCTATCACTTGGTCATATATAGCTTTAGACCTGGGCCACCCAAGAATCAAATGTTCACTCAATGTCTAGTAATTACANGAGGCTGAGCGTTGAAGACAAATTGTCCTAGACTGATTTTTTGTTGTTGTTCTTCGTTTTTTCTCTATAACATGTCACACAATGAGTTTTTTAAGTTGTCTAGCCCCAGATCTTGTTTTCTACATATCTTTTGCTGCTGCTGCTGCTGTTGTTGTTGTTGTTGTTGTTGAAGAAAAGGAAGCAAATTTTCTTGGAGAAATAGTTGACTTCAGGACTGTAGCAGAAGAAGAAGAAAGAAGAAGGAGGAGGAGGAAGAGGAGGAGGAGGAAGAAGGAGAAGGAGAAGGAGAAGCAGCAGCCAAGAATAGTTTCTGAGGAGGTGTTAGGGAAATGTAGTATGGGAGCAACAATGTCCATTTTCNGTTACTGTAATGCAATACTNGAGGCTGGGTGCTTATGGAGAAAAGCAGTTGATTTATCTTAGAAGGCTGGACGTCCAAGCATCATGGGTTGGTATTTGTGAGTATCCTCCTGGCTGCATATCCTCAAGGTGGACAGCAAAGCTGATTGTTCTTTTAATTTGGACAAAAGTGGCTGCACCTCAATCTACTGCCGCAATTGCGACTCCAAAGTTACTGGCCTGCTTCTCTGGCAGAGGCCTAACGCTCAGGCCGCAGCCTGACTGGAATTCTGTTCCTGCAGGCACCGGCTNTGTGGCTGTCGCTAAAGGTAGCTTTAACTAAATCTCTAACGTTCTATTTATAAATAAAACTAAAGATCCAAAGGCTGTGGCGCAAACCTGCCAGCTCAGAGAGGTTGGCAGCAACTAGCTGACCTTCTCTCCTTGCTGGTGTCTCCAGAGAAGAGAGCTTCCTTCTGTTCCCCCCAAGCATAAAAAGCCATACCACTTCAAATCCCTCCCGACTGCTTCCTGTGTGTCTTTCTAACTCTTCCGGATGCCCTCTGATGCTCTATGATTATGTTATGTCAACCAGTTGCTCCCGCAGCCTCCTGACCCAAGGCTAATTTTATTTAATCAACACAAATGCAAACGTGGGGTTCACAGTGTGATGGAATATCCCACTACAATGGGTGCTAGATTTCATTGTTAAGTTGTCTGTATTTAGTGTCACTGAGGAATTACGCATCTGGGTGTGACTGTGAAGGTGCTTCCAGGGGGCATTAATTGGAGATGAAGACCCACCCTGAATCTGAGTGATGTAGTCCCAAGGGCTGGGGTCCCAGACTGAAAAATAAAGTAGAGCCAGAGTTCATCTCTGTTTTCTGAGTTAAGACGCAGTGTGAGCATCTGACTCACACTCCTACAGCCATGACTTCCTACCATGATAGACCAAGTCCCCTAAAACCGTGAGCCAAAATTATCCCTTCATTCCTTGAGTTGTTTCTCCTCTGGTAATTCGGTTGCAGCACCATGTAAAACAACTAACACAATTCTCTAGAGTGTTCTTAGAAGAAAGAGCTGGCCCAGACTGTTCTGGGTTGCCTAGGAGACCATTTTTTAATTCTGATTTAAAGAATAAGCTAAGGATATTGGATAGACTAAGCCATGAATAACGAGCAACAAATGGCTATGTTTCAGAAAAGAGAGAGCTAGAATACATTCCCAAGTGCTTAAAACAAGACCCTTCACCCAGAGTCTTAATCCAAATCTTAATTCCACTTCTTTGGAGTGTGAGGCTCTGTGAAAGTGATTTAGTCATTTTATTGATGGCTACAGACCAATGGATGTATTCTAAAAAGCAGTTTTAACCATGTGTTTAGAATTGTTCNTGCCTGTAATCCCAGTTCTTGGAAGACTGAAGTAGGAAGACTGCTACATAGAAAGTTCCAGATCAGCCTGGGAAACACATTGAGACCCTTTCTAAAAATAAAAATAGTCATTTTTTAAAATCTTTATTTGAAAGATTTATNTCATTTTTATTTATGAGCATATGTGAGGGGTGGGTATGTGTATGTGAGTGTTGTACTAGCAGAGGCCAGAAGAGGGTGTCTGATCCCCCAGAGCTGGATTACAGTGGAATATGATCTACCCTACAAGAGTACTGGGAACCAACTCCTATCATCTGTAATAATACCAAATGTTCTTAACTTCTAAGCCATTTCTGCATGCCCCAAAATGGGCAATCATAAGAAAATGGTCCAAATGAGGAAAGAGGAGTATTGTCTAGAAGCTGAGAGCCTACTCAATGATGGTAGCAAAAACTTGATCCTAGCTCGCTCGAGCTCTCTCTCTCTCTCTCTCTCTCTCTCTCTCTCTCTCTCTCTCGCTCGAGCTCTCGCTCTCACTGCATCTTTTCATATTACTAGACTGTCCCCAGCAGTTGCTTAATTCATAGTCTTGACTGCTGATATACAAAATAAGCACATTTGTAACAAATTTATTG
>LZPO01068677.1:978783-990955 GCA_001675575.1 Neotoma lepida
TAAGACTTTTTTTGATCTTTAAAAAAAGCAGAAGATGTGAACTTCCAAGCTAGAACAAAGGATATGCATGAGTTTAATGAGCTATTTTCTTTAGACGTTCACTGGTTTGTTTTTAGCACTGAGAATTCAGGGTCCAGGTGTCTGCATTGCAAAGCAGAAAATCTAAACACAGTAAGCCTCTTCAAGCTGCATGTAGTGATACAGGCCTGCAATTGCATATATTTGGGTGGCAGAGACAGATTGTGAGTTCAAGGTCTTCCTTGGGCTACAGAGTGAATTTAGGGACAGCTTGAGCAACTAGTGAGACCTTATTGCAAAATAGAAAGTGAGGAAAGGGTTAAGGATATGGATCAGTGGTCGAGTGCTTGTCTGAAACCTGCCAGTGAGGGGGAAGGGGTGTGGCAAGGTGGTGAAGATTTTGCCTAGAATCCCCAGTGAGGGGCTGGGTATAGCTAAATGGTGGAGCCCCTGCCTAGCCTGTGTGAGGCCCTGGGTTCAATCCCCAGTACAACACCACAATAATAATAAAAGCAAGCCCCTTTAAGCCAGCTCTGAAGCCTGGTTCATTTCTCCCTGTATATAGAACACGGCATCTGTTTAATGAACACCCAGCATACGGGAGGAAATATGNTACACACGATGAAAAAGGAAGTTTGCCCATAAATCATGTGAGTGGAACCAGGGTTTTAAACAATGCCTAAGGGGCAAATAATGTTTATAGTCATTCTGGAAACACAGATCTGGGGAAATTACCTAGTAAAAGCCTTGCAAATTTCAGTTCCTTTATCAGAAAATAAAGGGCCTCTGGATGATTCCTTGTGATACCTGTTAGGGCCATTTATTCTCAATATTAATAAAGTCTATCATTTGACATTATGGGTTTGCATTTGGGGTTCGGTGGTCAATTGCTGGAATCAACTGCTGTACAGTTAGTGGGTTAAGTCTGGTCACTCACCACATTTCAATGAGGTCAGTAGTTCTCAGCNTGTGGGTCGCGACCCCTTTGCGGGGTTTGAATGACCCTTTCACCGGGTCCCCTAAGACCATCAGAAACACAGATATTTACATTACGATTCACAACAGTAGCAAACTCACAGTTATGAAGGAGCAATGAAAATAATCTTATGGTTGGGGGTCACCACAACATGAGGAACTGTATTAAAGGGTCGCAGCATTAGGAAGGTTGAGAACCACAGAATTAGGTGGATTTGTCTCAGGTGTTCTTCAAGTGGTCCTGAGACCAGAAAGTCAGAGAGGGGGAATTATTTGGACATGAGAACAAGAAAAAGGCATCATCCAAAGTCTAGCTGAGGCCTTTCGCCAGCTGAGAATCACAAATTCCAACACCATCCACAGCTGCTTAGGCCTATCTACCTCNGCAGCTGTAACCGTGTCATTTTCAAGAAAGCCCACCAGAAGCCCCACTTACAGGGAAAGGTCACATCATAAACTACTTGCACAAACCTAATATCGGCTGGTTTTGTTCTCTCAGGCTGTGACCCCATCCAAGGCACCCCCAGAGCCACTTGTCATCTCAGATGAAAAGATGGAACAGGTAGAGGCACAGTCCCTTANAAANCTGTTGTTGTAGAATAATAGNGTCTGCCCCCAGCAAAACTGCCGCCATCTTCATCTGATCACCTGTGCCTGCTTGCAAGCATCTATCATGATGGGGCCTGTGAACCACTGACANGAAATTCCTTCAGAGAAGGAGGGTAATNGGGAGTGTCATTGGAACTTTGCCTGAGTTTCCAGCCACTCTTCCCAGTCATTTGTATACAATTATGCCTTAGGTACAGATGCCCTGAGGGCTGGAGATTATGGTATATTATGTATAGGAGATAATGGGGTATACAGAGTATGTAGTATATGATATATGAGAGATGTTAGAGTATATATAGTACATAGGATATAGGAAATGCTAGAGTATATAATATATGGTATATAATGCAGGATTGCTNGAGTACATAGTAAATATAGTATATGGTCTATAGGAGGTGCTAGAGTATATAATATATAATATATAGCATATGGGAGATTACAGAGTATATAAAGTATATAGTATATGGTATATAATGCATAGGATTGCTAGAGTACATAGTATATATAGTATATGGTCTNTAGGAGGTGCTAGAGTATATAATATATAGCATATAAGAGATTACAGAGTATATAAAGTATATAGTATATGATCTGTAGGAGGTGCTAGAGTATATGGTGTATATAACATATACGGCATATAACAGGCTCTAGGGTATATAGTATATGTTCTGTAGGAGGTGCTCAAGTATATAGAGTCTAGAGTACATGGAATATGGAAGGTGCTAGAGTATAGAAGGAGGTTAGTTGGAGGGGAGCTCTACATATGCAGCTATGGGGAAGCTGTCATCCAGTGTGGCCGATCTGCGGTACCCCATGCTCCTGCCCATAACCCCTCACCATGGTCTATGAATAAATGCAATAAACCTATTAGGTCCCCAGGGGAAACTGTGGTAGTATTATACTTTGGTTTGTCTTCGGGACCTTATGAGGAGGGATTGGTGCTTCTATTCATCCNCTGAGCACTGTTCTTTCTATTTTCAACAACACCCTAACTCTACTTCATCCTGACTCATCCTGAAGTTCTCCTCTACATTGGAGCCCCAAATCCTGACTTTGCCTGAGCTGAGATCACAAAATGATTATGGAACTTATCAGGCTACTGAGGGTGACAGTATGGAGTGTTGTACCCAGAGTCCCCCAAAGACCACCAAGAGACCGAATCTGATGCAAAAAAGCAAAGAATCTTTTTACTATTAGAGTTAACTCGGGACTCTCCGTCCGTCTGATGCAGCAGCAGAGCAGGAGAGACCCTGAGCAGCATTGGGGCAGGGTTTTTTTGGGTTTTGTTTTGTTTTGGTTTGGTTTGGTTTGGTTTGGTTTGGTTTGGTTTTTCGAGACAGGGTTTCTCTGTGTAGCTTTGCACCTTTCCTGGAACTCACTCGGTAGCCCAGGCTGGCCTCGAACTCACAGAGATCCGCCTGCCTCTGCCTCCCGAGTGCTGGGATTAAAGGCGTGTGCCACCACCGCCCGGCCGGGGCAGGGTTTTTAAAGCAAAGGGGACTTGGGGGTCTACAGACTACATAGGAACAGACCCAGGATTGGTTTGTGCAAGTGGCAATCATGTTACTAACTTTTAATTGGCTAGGGTTAGTTGGGGGTTACAGTTATCCATTTTTGGGCAGGGCCTGGACAAGTCCCAGATTTTGTCCTTGAGCTGCCAAGGAGGCTGGCAGGCCTAGCACATTACTGACTGTGGGGGCTGGCTCAGTGGCCCAGGCTCTGTCCTTGACTCATACAGGTAGCACTAAGTTGGTGAGGGATCCCAAACTGTAAACAATTGGCTGAACCTTGAGCGGTCAGAGTACGTGCAGAAAGGGAGCTACTGCAAGGACTATGTCTTTTGTTCATNGCCCTCCCAGAAACTGCTTGCTCAAGTCTCAGGAAACGGAAATTGAGGCCTGATCTCTGAGAGAAGACTGNGGAGCCTGTTATGGCNTCTGCTTGGTCCTTTCATGGAGCTGTGTCTGTTTCCTCTCTACTGAAAGTCACGTGACCATAGCTAGCTGGTGGCTTGCCATGTGATCACCCAGATCTGTTTGGGAGGNTTCCTCCTCTCCATAGATACTTTCCCCATGCTCCCACTCACAGGGTAGCAGAACTTCACTGTGGTGAGTCAGAGCTCCCCAAAACCACAGAAACAGAAGCTACATGGACTCAGTCAAGTCAGGATGTAATTTCCACTGTTGGCCATCGGTTAAAGCCAGTCCAGGTTGGAGTTATCAGGGTCAGCGTCAGTTCAGTGTGTGTGTGTGGTGGGGGCAGGGGGTGTCTTTGTCACTTTTCTCATTGCTGTGACTGAATACCTAACAGAAAGCAACTTAAGACATAAGCGCTTCATCCTGGCTNACAGTTTGGGGGTGCAGACAAATCATGGTGACAAAATAATGGCGACAGGAGCATGGGGCACCCAAGTCAGGAAGGGACAGAGTGCTGGTGCTCTGCTCAATTTCTCTTTTACTCAGTTTGGGACCCCAGCCCATGGGATGGTGCCACCCACGTTTGGGGTGAATCGATCATGCTCCATTTCTAGGCAATTCTTTATCCATCACAGCTTCTCTAACAAAACTGTCAAGAGAACCCTCCCTCCCCTCACAGTACATCCGTGAGGTAATAAAAGAACCTAAGGACAGAGACACAGGCAATGAGACGCAGCCATCCCCTGGGAAGCTGGACACTGAACCTCTCTGAAAAGACAGGATTGATGGAAGTGGCCATATGGGGGCAGTTTGGATATGAAATCTATTCTTCCTTTACTTCTGAGCTTTCCTCCAGGAACCAGGAGGAAGCACTGCCACNGTGCCAGATAATCNNTCAAGAAGAGATCAGGTTAGTAGCTAGGGAGAGGGCTTGATGAGTGGGGAAGAGTACCTGCNCTGCAATCATCAGGANCTGAGTTCGAATCCCAGGCACAAAATGTTAAAAAGACAAAAAAAGTCAGGCAAGGTTTCATAAGCATGCCTGTAACTTCAGCATTGGTGGGCAGAGACAAGTGTATCCTGNAAGCTCACTGGTAGGCCAACCNAACTGAATGAATGGCNAGCTTCTAGCTCNGTCCTTAGACTCTGTCTCAATAGAAGCCATCTAATGCCTTTCTCTGGCCTCCACATCTGTGTGCCTGGACTTTATTCTAATCTGCTTTCTGTTGCTGTGATATAACACTCAAATCAAAAGCAATATAGGGTACAAACAAGTATATTTTGTTTATCATTGAGGTTGGGAACTCAAGCAAAAACTTGAAACAGAAACCATGGAGTAACTCTGCTTGTTGGCTTGTTCATAGGCTCATGTTCAGCTGGCATCCTTATACATATCAAGATCACCTACCCAGAGAATGGTTTGGCCTACACTGGGCCGGACCCTTCTATATCAACAATCAAGACAATACCCACAGACATGCCCACACACCAATCTCATCCGGGCCCTCCTTCAACTGAGTCTGCTTTCTCAGGTGACTTTAAACTGTATCAAATTGACAGTTAAAGCTCAGTAGGACAGGCGTGTACACGTGAGCGTTCATGTTCATGCACCATATGCCACACNTGTACAACACACACACAATATTAAAACAGAACAGATTAGTTCAAGGAAATCAGGNATTGGGATGCCTGTTGCCTCCTGTAGGAGATAGTGCACATTTAGCAGAGTAAGCCTCTGAGAATTTCGGCAGGCATTAAAGAAAAAAAAAAACATTTAATTTTGCTCAAGTTCACACTTCCTCAACTTACATCACACAACCCTCTTTCACAAGACGCTTATTTCTCTTAAAACCAGCATCCCNTGCAATCTCCTTTGGGAAACACCATCGTGGACTCATTCTTGGATCTGTGAACAAATCCAATTAACTTTATTTCAAATCTCGAGCATCTGAGGGAAGAGCTAATGGGTGTTGCATTTTCTTACTAAGCTGTTTCTTTCATGGTGACTCCGCACCAGATGACACCCGAAGTGTGAGCCTTTTCATAAACAGCAGAGCAAAAACCCTCAGCAGAGCTTCACGCTGCATCCCATGGAAGGAATCCGATGTTCTCAGCATTAGAATTGCAAATAGTTTTCACTCAGGCGCTCAAGTGTTTCCCAACCCTATAACTTTACATTTGGGGATGTGTCTTTCAAAATGAATTGCATAATCTTTTTTTTAAATTTTTGGTTATAGAATTAATTGCTTTCTTGCTTTGATTGATTTTAAAGGAGGAAGGGAGGGGGGAAATTCCCTGCATGTAAAACAACTTATTTTGAAAATAAATACAAACCTGAGTTTCCTCAGGGAAGAAATGATTGACAGAAGTGTTGTGGAATATTTGAAAAATAATGAGAGGAAGAGGCAGAAGCATTGTGGGAAGAGAAACATAGATAAAGGCAGGGGATTATGGGACTGGATGCCCAGCTGTGATGAGGGAGGAAACACCTGAGTGGGAGGAAGGTTTCAGATCATGAGCTATCACAGGCTTTAGGGCAAAAGCCTGACCACCAGCAGCCCAACCTTGGGGATTCTTAAGGCACACCCACCCTGGGTGTCATTCCTGTAGTGTCTCAGGCAGTCTGCCTTGTAAGCTAGCCAGGGGTGCATCCGAGAGAATCTGTGTAACCTTGTCATGAAATCTAACGCCACAGAGATGCGTAATGGCCCATCATCTATCCGTAATGGTTCATTTTCTTCAACATGATGAGACACAGACTCACCACAGTTGTGTCTATGAGGATGTTTCCAGAAAAGTTTAACTGAGGAGGGAAGACCTGCTCTGGATGGGCACAGCATCAGTGTGTGGACTAGCGTCATGGATAGAATAAAGAAGAGAAAGTGAGGCTGAGCACAAACATCCATCTCTTGCTGCTTCCTGACTGTGGATGCCCCTAACGCCATCCGTGCCTTCCCCACCATGGTGAGCTGTGCTTTCAAACTGTGAGCCAAAATAAACCTTCTACTCAGGTATTTGAGCATAGCAATGAGAGTAAGAATTAATATAGGGCATATTGCTAAACGACACAGAGAGGCCATCCTAAAAGCTTTCTAGACAGGTGACAAACAGAAGTTAATAAAAATAGCATCTCAGGGCTGGAGAGACGACTCAGCGGGATTCAGAGCTCTTCTTCTTGCAGAGGACCTCAGATCAAGTCTCAGCTCTCACATCAGGCAGCTCCCAGCCCCCTGTAACTCGAGCTCTAAGGGATCCAATGCCTTTTTCTGGCCTCTGCAGGCACCTGTAGACATGTGCACATACCCATGCGCAGACACACCTACATGCACATGTGAAAATGAAATAAATCTTTGAAAAAAAATACTGTCTCATATAATTAAATATTTCTGAAAAACATCATGTGTACTATTTTGCTTTTCTGATTGCTATGGGTCACTTATGAACTGTTCCCCAAAGAAGGCTTCTGTATTGATGGCTCAGTTTTCAGTGCCAGTAGCATGCAATGGTGGAGCTTTGAGGATGTGTTGGATCACGAAGACTCTTACTTCATAAATGAATTGTGTTATGACTTTCTACACAAAGGGGCTGGCATGAAATTAATATTCGGAAGAGCTCCTTAGGGGAGTTACAGACTCATGGCCATAGGCAGCCATAATGAGACCTTGAAGAAGAGCATCCAACAAATTCGTAAGACGAAGTGGGTTTTGTGAGAGACAACAGGTTTTTCTTGGAGCGGCAACACACACACACACACACACACACACACACACACACACACACACACATACACACACGCATCTATTTACCCCAGACAGGGAACCCAACAATAGACCAAAGTAAAAATAGTACCAAAGTCCAACTTGGTGAACCTGTGAGGTTGTATTGTGGTTACTAACAGGAATCTGGGTGAGGGGAAATATACAGGGCCTGGGATGACTTGGGGAAAGTAGCCGTGTCACTAAAAATCCCACTCCAGCATGGGTGGTGACAGATAGAGGCAACCCTGGAGCCCTCTGTACAACTTGTAGGCAGACAAGTCAGAGATTGTCCCCCTGCTGCCTCCTCCTCTGCCTTCTGGGGAGGAAACCATCATTGACTCTTGCAAGTTTCCCTTTCTCGGACCTGTGGCTTTTCCTTCATTAAGTCCTGAGTCTCAGGAGCCTCCTCATCCCAAACTGCCTTACAACAGGCTCCTGACTCTTATGGGTTTGTTTGTTTTGGAGGGGANGAGTAGGCAGCAGTGAGTAATAGGCCACATGCCCCATCCTCCGTGCTGGAAGCCAGAAAGGCACTGGTAAAAAGATTAGCTATCCTTCAAGCTTGTCTGGGGGCTGCGCAGTAGGGCAGGGGACACCTATAGCTATAAGACGAAGGGAGACTTCAAGGCCACAGCAGGTTTTATCAACCCTCTGTTCCAGAGGANGCTTCGNGGAGNGTCAGTGAGCTAACAGATAAACTCATCACAGCCTCATAATCCAGTGGCATTGCTGGGANCTGNTNGAAACCNTTNAAGAGGGGGANCTNGTTGGAGGAAGTAGATGCCTGAGGGGGCCTGCCTCTGAAGGTTGAAACTCTCTCTTGCTCTCCAACTCTTTCTTTGCTTCCTGGCCACTGTGAGGTGAGAAGCTTTCCTCGGCCATGCCCTTCCACTGGGATGGTCTCCCATTACCTGCAAGCCAGAAACACTGAAGTCAAATGATAATTCCCGANACCTCTGTGAGCCAAAGAAAGCTTTCTCCTTTAGATTGTTCTCCACNGCACTTGTCACAGTGATGAAAAGGCTAGCACATGGGTCAATATTTATTACTTTATCTTGGTAAAGAAGAAAAATAACCTAAAGTCTATCTCATGCTCATTGACATATTCTTTTAACTTTATTTTTCTAGTGGGTCATACGTATGGTGGTTTGAATAAGAATGGCCCCCATNAGCNCATATATTTGAATGCTTGGTGTCTTAGTTAGGGTTTCTATTGCTGTGAAGAGACACCATGACTAAGGCAACTCTTACAAAGAAAAGAGTTAATTGGNTTTGGCTTACAGTTCNGAGGTTTAGTCCATTATTGTCATGGTGGNAAACATGGCGGCACGCATGGTGGTACACAGGCAGACATGATGCTGGAGAGGTAGAGAGTTCTCTGTCCAGATCTGCAGGCAGCAGGAAGAGACAGTGAGCCACTAGGCNTGGCTTGAGCTTCTGAAACCTCAAAGCCCACCCCTAGTGACACACTTCCTCCAACAAGGCCACCCCTACTCCAAAAAGGCCACACCTCCAATGATGCCCTTCCCATGAGTCTATGAGGGCCGTTTTCATTCAGACCACCACACTTGGTTATCAGGGAGTGGTACTACTTGAGAGAGGTTAGGAGGGGTGGCCTTGTTGGAAGAAATGTGTCACTAGGGCTGGGCTTTGGGGTTTCAAATGCTNTAGTCAGGCCTAGTGTTCTCTTCCTGCTGCCTGAANATCTAGATGTAGAACTTTCAACTACCATGTCTACCTGTGTGCCACCATGCTTCCTGCCNTGAGGATAATGGACTAAACCTCTGAAAATGTAAGCAAGCCCCAATTAAATGCTTTCTTTCCTTTATAAGAATTACCGTGATCAGGGTGTCTCTTCATAGCAATAGGACACTGANTAAGATAATATGTTTGTTCNGTCATGATTTTTCTNTAAGATTTAAAAGATTCTNACTTCTACCATTAAATAGAAATTATCANATTGAAATCTTGCAGAGGATTGGGCTAGAAAACTGACACAGAGATTAAGAGCACTGGCTGCTCTTCCAGAGGACCCAGNTTCAATCCCCAGCACCCACATGGCAGTTAACAAGCATCCGTAACCCCAGTCTCAGGGGATCTGACATCCTCTTCTGGCCTCTGTGGCACACAGATATACATGCAGACAACACACCCATACACATAAAATAAAAATAAAATCTCAAAATAGTATTGCAGAGGCCATACAATGGAAATCAAACTCTGATACAGAGTTGTGAATGCAGAAAGATGAATTCAGAGAGGAAACATAAGAGTTAATAGTTATCTAGCCAGGCACAGTGGTACACAGATATAATTCCAGCACCAGGGAGGCTTAGCAGGAGGGTTATTAATTATAAAATAGTATGGGGTACAAAGTGAGTTTCAGACCATCCAGGGATGCATATTGAGACCCTCTATCAAAAAATGAAACAAGGATTGGAGAGGGAGATGGCTCAGATGGTAGAGTGGTTGCCGCACAAGCATGAGGACCTGAATTTGAGTCTCAGAACTCAGATTAAAGCCAGATATCATAGCATACACTTACAATCCTAGTTCAAGAGGAAGGCAGAGACAAGAGGACCCCTGGGCATGCCAGACAGCCAGTCTAACCAAATGGGCATGTATGGTGATTTGAAANAAAATGGCCCCCATATGGAGTGGCACTATTAGGGGGTGTGGCTTTGTTGGAGTAGGTGTGGCCTTGTTGGAAGAAGTGTGTCACTGTGGGGGTGGGCTTTGAAGTCTCCTATGCTCAAGCTAGGCCCAGTGTAGCACAGAGCTGCTTCTGCTGCCTGCAGATCAAGATGTANGACTCTCAGCTCCTTCTCCAGCACCATGTCTGCCTGCATGTCTCTGTGTCTCACCATGATGATAATGGACTAAACCTCTGAACTGAAAGTCAGCCCCAGTTAAACGCTTTCTTTTATAAGAGTTGCCGTGGTCATGGTGTCCTTTAAAGCAATAAAAACCCTAACTCAGAGAGCATGCCCCAGAGTTAGTGAGAGATCCTGTCTTAAGAAGTAGGGTAGAGAGGATCAGTGAGACAACCCAGTGGGTNAAGGTGCTTTGCTTATCACCAAGCCTGATGGCATGAGTTCTGTCTNCAGACCCCACATGACAGAAGGAGGGAACAAACTCCCACAAGTTGTCTTCTGACTTCCACACTCCACACATACCATGGCACATATGCTCACACACATATGATAAAATCAATAACTAAATAAATGTAAAAGAAAATATTTTTAATAATAATATGGTACAGAGTGAAGGAGGAAGACACCTGACATTCTACAAGTGTGTGAGTGTGTGCAAACACACACACAAAATCTAAGTTAGCCAAACATAATACAAAAATTATCAGTAGCCTTTCCAGTGTGTTCTGTCCCAAAGAAACAGAAGCAAACACAACACATTTGGATTTGTACTATTTAGGTCAAAATATTGACAGCGGNGATCTAGACACAGCCTGCTGTCCTCTGTGTGGACACACATCCCTCTTTCTGGCCACTGTGCCTACACCCCTGCAAACACTTGTTCTCCCAGATGACTTCTCTCTCTAATGGGTCATTGGTCTTCCCTGCTGTTAACAGATGTTCTTCCAAAGTCTCGCTTCTGCTCATGTGTCCTGTTCTGTACTGTACCTGCCCTCCACGCCCTTCAGCTGAAGGGGCTCTCCATGAAAAGTGACGGTTTGCAGATCTGAGGATGTCTTTGTACAGGTCTCACGTCTAAGTGACAGCAGATGGAAAGAGTCATGTCTAGATCTCTTGAGAATACTCAGATGTCAGTGAAGTGACTTNGGGAACGACTGTGGAGTGGAGAACATACCCTTTCCCTGACTGGGGCATCTGGCAGCTGCTCCCTGAGACGGTGAACAACTGTACAGGTTTTGTCCGTGCTGTCCACAGCTTTAATTAGGGACCAATAGTAGTTGAAATTTTTCCAACTTGCTGTTTCCTCCCCACTCCTCTTCTTTCTCCTGCTCCCTTCTTCCTCCATCACCTCTGTCTCTTCCTTTTCCTTCTCCTCCTCCTTCCCTTCCTTCTCATCCTCTGCCTCCTTCCTGTGTTTACTTTTGAGGCCAGTTCTTGCTGTTTAATCCAGATGGACCTTTAACTCACAATGCCTCTGCCTCAGCCTCCCAAATGCTGAGATTTGCACACACACCTCCACACGTAGAAGCCTGATTTGTTTTGTAGTCTGGAAAAGTCCTTTTCGGTGCACATTGCTGACTGTCATGAATACGTGTAATGTAGTTTCCATGAACTTTGTAATTTGTTTGATTTGCTGACTTGAGTTTCACTGAAAAAAAAAAAATTAAGTGAATTTTGGCTTTGGACTAGTACAGAAGTTCTTAAAATTTCTGAAATAGCCCTAAGCATACTTCTAACATTTGCATCATATATTTGTGCAAAACTTCATTCTCAGTCCTGACAATTATACAATCAAAATATTGATCAATGCTGAAAAATATTGAAGATAGTTTACATATGCAGCCAAGATTTAACCCTTTATGTAAAAATAAACAAGCACATCATTAATATGCAAGTATTTATTCAATTTTAATAAATGAGAAACTTGTATATGCACCAGGAATTGCTTTAAAATAAATTTCTTTATGATTAATTATCAGTAAATGTTGGATTTTTATGCTTATTTTATACACCTAGGATTGCGTAAAAATCTCCAGGTAAAAAAGGGTGATGAGTCGGGAAAAAATTACAGAGCCTTGCTTGGGTCTGGGGAGATGATTCAGCCAGTCGGGTGTTTCCTGTGCAAACATGAGGATCTGTGTTCAGATCCCCAGTACCCACATAAAAAGTTGGGTGTAGACGCACATAGTTGTGATCCCAGTATGCTTGCTAGACAGCTAACCTGTACTCAGACACTTGAATG
>LZPO01068677.1:1004861-1019647 GCA_001675575.1 Neotoma lepida
ACACACACACACACACACACACACACACACACACACACACCCTGAGCTACCACCACCATCACTATTATCTAACACTCTAAGCTTCTCTCTTCTGAATCCTCTTAATAAGGACTTGATGAGTTTGAGTAGCCTCATGTGTTAAGTATGTGAGGGGAACAGGGCTGAGTGTACATGTGCATGTGTTTATGTGCAGATATGCATGCNTGTGTATGCATGTGTGTGTGAAGGCCAGACATCAACCTAAAGTGACTTTTTCTGTCCCTTTCTGTCTTTTTTAAAGACAGGATCTCCCACTTTTACCTGATGCCCCCCCCCCTTTTGATTAGGTTGNCTAGCCGACAGGCCCCAAAGATCTACCTGTTTCCACTTTCGTAGAACCGGGGATTATATGCGTATGCTTCCATGCCTGGCTGTCTTTATGTGGTTTCTTGGAATCGAGCTTAGGTCCTCATGCTTCTGAGATGTTCTGGTTCCATTTCTGTTCCTGTAATAAAAACACTCTGACCAAAACCAACATAGAGGGTGTANATCAGCTTTATATGCTACAGTCCATCNCCGAGAGAAGTCAAGACAAGAACTCAAGACAGGATCTTGAAGACACACCTACTTTCTATTCCCCACAGCATTACTTCTGACGAAAGAACTCAATCACAGCAAAAAAGAAAAAATAAAAAAAAGTATAGCAGGAACCTAGGAAGATGCTGCNTGCTAGCCGGCTGGCCATCTTAGAGTCATCTAGCTTNTTTTCAATACAGTCCAGGACTACATGGCCAAGGAATTGTGTAACCTCCACAATGGGCTAGGCTCTCCTACATCAATTAACAGCAAGATAACCCCCTCCCAGGCAAGCACACAGTCCAAAGTGAGCTAGATAATTCCTCTCAGATGACTCTAGGTGGGGTCAAGTTAACAGGAAGTGGGCATAAGCCTGTAAAAAGCAAATAGAGAGTAAAAGGAAATAGAGAAGAGGGGAAAAAGACATTCCATAGAATAATTTTCCAAGGAGCTGCCCCAGGGAACCCCACAGAGATTTATGAGACCAACAATAGGTCCAGGACCTCTGCAGGGGCTGTCCGAGATAGGTCAAAGACAGCATCACCCACTTTCTACATTTGTTTCTTTCTCTTCAAGAGGTAGGGACCATGGCCAATTGGAGTGGCTGTTGGCAGTAATGTAGCATGTCTTCCAAATTCCTTTGGTAATTCCCCACTCTGTAATTGCTTTTCCTCTCATTGCAATGACCTGACAGAAGCAACTTAAAAGAGGAAGGATTTATTTGGGATCACAGTTTGAGGATGCACAGTCCATCATGGCAGGGAAATAATGGAGCATAGAGCAGTTACAGTCCATTACACAGGGAAGATGAAGTTTGGGGTTGCTTGGCTCATACCTTGGCAGAAGCAGAAATTTCAGATCAGAATCATCAAGGGTATAATCCATAGGGCAGCCCCTCGTTGGCAACCCCTTTCCTCCAACTAGACACCAACTTCTGGTTTCCACACCCTCCCAAAACACCACTACCAGCAGAGGACAAGGCTTTCAAACACAAGAGCCTGTGGGAGATAGTTTACATTCAAACTCTAATGCCCATATTATTAAGCTTCTAGCAAAATACTCTTCCTCCAGAAGGTACCTTTGGAGCACTCCTCTGAAATGGCTCAGCAGTTAAGAGCTAGCACTGCCCTTACAGAGGAGCAGAGTTCAAGTCCCAGTACCCACATTGGGAATCTCAAAATCTCCCGCTCTGGTCTACACAGGCACCTGTACTCTCTCTCTGTCTCTCTCTCTGTCTCTCTGTCTCTGTCTCTCTCTCTCTGTCTCTCTCTCTGTCTCTCTGTCTCTGTCTCTCTCTCCAAAAACTAAATCCTTAAAAAAAGGTACCCTTTAATCCCTAAAAAAAAAGTACCCTTTTAATGCACCAGGACTTGGTTATGAATAGATGTGTACCCTCTTTATTCTTACATTCAGAGGGTTGCCAATAATTTTGCAATTCTCTTTTCAGACCACTTTTTTGAGCCTCCATGTNGGGAAATGGCAAAATAAATGCTCTGATTTGCAGAAAGAAAGAAAAAAAAAAGCAGGCTTGTAGGCTGTACAAGACATTATCTTAAAGCTGCTGCAGAAAACCTCTTCCTCCTTTATTAGAAGTGGCAGGCACTGTCAGAGTGCTNGAGTGCACAGGGCCAAGGAGATTGCAAGGGCAGTCCACACAGCACTCAGCGCTAACAGGCAACAAGTTCTGATATTCTAAGAATTTCTAATTCGTGGCCACTTTCACTGGGAGGCCAAGCAAATACCCAAATTG
Organism: Neotoma lepida; assembly: GCA_001675575.1. NCBI lineage: Eukaryota > Metazoa > Chordata > Mammalia > Rodentia > Cricetidae > Neotoma > Neotoma lepida. Next base: position 1,007,167 of record LZPO01068677.1, read on the forward strand.
ATTCTGCCTGCTTCAGGCCCAATGTGTGAAAACACTGAGTGACAGGAACACCAACGGGGGAGACATCCGCTGAGTGATTGGTTAAACAGCTATTCATTTTGAAATATATCTCCAAGATGCAGAAGAGAGGGCCACTGTAGTATGCGGCCCATTAATTATACAGTTGACAAGAAAATTACCCTTCAGATCAACATGAAGTGGCGATGGGGGCTGGAAGGAGGGGTGGGTCAGGAACAACATTCAACAGGGTTATCTACAGCCTGTGAGTGAGTGAGGACCTCTCAGCTCAGAAAGGAGGCAGCTTGTGTTCACACAGCTGCCCATCCCTATCCNAGAGTTTTACATCCACTGATCCAACCAACAGAGGATTGAAGCATCCTTAGGATACAGATGTTGGCATCTGTAATGAACATACATCTTTCAAACATATTTATTCTCTTTATAATCATGTGTTTGTGGAGGGCGGAGTTCTGTGCGTATGTATGCAGGAGCCCACAAAGGCCAGAAGAAGGTGTTGAATTCCCTGGAGCTGGAGTTACAGGCAGTTGGGAGTTGCCAAATGTTGGTGTTGGGAACTAAACTCCGGTCCTGTGGAAGAACACCAAGCATACTTAACCACTGAGCAATCTCTTCAGAGCTGATACACAGGCTGCTTTTCTTGTCATCATTCCCTGAACATGATAGCATAGCAAGTGTTTGTACANCTTTTATATTGTATAGAGCTAGTTGTCCTCGTTAGCTTTAACTGTCAACTTGACGTAATCTAAAGTCACCTAAGAAGGATGTTTAAATTGAAGAATTGTCCAGAACAGATTAGCCTGTAGGCATGTCTCTTGGGTGGGGAGGTTGTCTTGATTGGTAACTGATGTAGAGGAGCAAGTCCACTGTGGGCAGCATCATTCCCTGGGCAGGTGGTCCTGGACTGTATAAGAAAGGAAGCTGAGTAATGAGCCTGTAAAGTGAGCCAGTAAGCAGAGTTTCTCCACAGTTTTGCTTCAGGTTCTTCCTTGAATTCCTGCCCTGACTTCCCTCAATGATGGACTGTGACCTGGAAGCATAAGCCAAACAAACCCTTTTCTTCCCTAAGTTGCTTTTGATCAGAGTGTTTTATTACAGTAACAGAAAACCAACTATAATAATTAGGCATGTCAAATGAGTTAGGGACAGTTGAAAGCGTGTGAGATGGTACATAGCTATGTAGAAGTTATACAACATTTTGATTAATAAGCTTGGTCATTCTTACATCTGAGAAGTCCTGAAGGCACTGGGACCTACTCCCCTGAAGATACCAAGAGGTGGCTATAAATCACATGCAATGTCACTGGCCCAATGGTAACCATTCTGGTAGGAATGAAGATATTCCAAAGAGACACATGGACCCCTCTCCCTGGCTATCAGACTATTGAAACAGTGGACCCCTTCCCCATATTGAAATTTTCCTAGAAATGTCATGTTGGAAGGAGGAAAAATTAAAAGCCTGGTGCCCCACCAGAGAAGAACTTGGTCTCACAAGAGGAGATTCCACAGAGTTCTGACAACTTGAGCGACCACCTTGCAGGTAGACTGGAGCAGTGACAATGACAAGTCATTGATGGCCAGGACCACACCTTGACCAGAACTGATTAGCTATGCCTACTTCTTGCTCTAACTAAACCAAAACCTCATTAGAACCTTGAATGATGAACTTGACTGAACCTCTTTGTGCCTCTTCCCAATGAGACTGCATTGAGTAAGCCTTCTTTTTTTTGCTTTTCACTATCACCTGTTTAATTAGCCTATTAAAGATGGACACCTAGCATGCACAAAACCCTGGCTTCTGTTCCCAACAATGGATAAAACTGGGTGTGATATTACACACCTATAGTCTCAGCACTCAGGAAGTAAAGACACAATGATCAGAAATTCAAGGTTATTCTCAACTGCAGTAGTTAAGTCCAATGCCTGATTGAGCTGCATAAGACTTTCTAGAGGGAAATTGGCTGTCAGGCCCCATCTGTCATCAGTTTCTAACCTCCTTGCTTCCACAAACCAAGGATGGCCCATCAAATGCAGCATCCTCTCTGAATCCAGATCTGCCACTGGAGTCAGAATCCCGCTGTTAAATCCAGTCCATGCCACGGGAGCCTGAGATCTAGATGGTATGTTTGTTACTAGGAAATTGCTCAGTTCTTGTCTTCCTGAAGGAAAAAGTTAGGTCAAGAGACATAGACAATTTAAGCAGAAATGTATTTAGCACAGAAAAAGAAACACTCCAAAGAGACATTAGACTGGGCTTCCCAAAGGCAAGGGGAAGCCCAATGAGTTCTTAGTTGTGGCTTAATTTTTTAAATATTTATGAGATAAGTAGCATAGTTATGAGATGACTCTTCCCCCCAATCATGATGGACTGGATCTCCTTTTAGGGTATTTCTTCCCATGATACCCACAAAAGAAAAATGAGGTCAAAATCACACTGAAGATGTTATAATGGTGTCAGGTTTTTTGAAGACGTAGGCTTTTCATTCTCCCAGGAGAGTCTCAGTTTCTGATATAGCAGAAACTGCAGCTCCAAGGATGTGTAACCATATAGGAACATATACAGATGTTTTTTGGTCACCATTCCTTATACAATGCAGAATAATATTTTACAATGCATTATAAGTCATCTAGAGATGATTTAACATCAATAGGAGGATATTATCAAGTGATAGGCAAACATTATATCATTTTATAGAAAATATTTGGTCATGCACAAATTCGGGTATCTTTAAGGGCCCTGGAGATAATCTGTCATAGGTGCAAAGGATGACTGTGTTGNATGTAATGATTTCAGAAAGTCTGAAGAGCATCAGAGGATGACTGTGTTGGATGCAATGATTTCAGAAAGTCTGGAGAGCACCAAAAGATGACTGGGTGGGGTGTAATGATTGCAGAAGAACTGTGGAGCATCAGAGTATAACTGCGTTGGATGCAATGATTGCAGAAGGTCTGGGGAGCACCAAAGGATGAGTGTGTGAGATGCAATGATTGCAGAAGGTCTGGAGAGCACCAAAGGCAGCAATGCTAGCTTAATGCTTCTTCTTTNTGTAACTAAATGGATGGCATATCATTTGTTAAAGTCTATCTTGTGAAAGATTTCCCAAGTTGGGGGNAAGGGGGTTATATTAGAAACAACGGTTCAGATTTTTTTCCCCTTGACAAACTCTCACCTCTATATATAACCTTGTATATATGTTCAGTCAGTTGCTATCTGAGAACCTGGTTGGTTCATATGCTAAAATGTGTTTTCTCTTAGTTGGACTAACACTAAGTAACATTTTTAAAAATTCAATTTTGACAAGAAGTGCATACACCAATTTGTAATAAAGACTTGGGAAAGTCACCAGCTAGCTTGCTTGCAGTTTGCTTTGCCTGGAGTTTCTTGTTTCCTGTTCTCAGCACTCCCCTCTGCNTCAGTCATGTGTCTTGTTGTTGAGACTACATTCCAAACATAGTGACTTANGGAAGGGTTATTTTGNCTCACANTTTGGGGATGNACAGTTCAGCAAGGTAGNGAAGGCATGGTGGANCAGGAGGCAGATAGTCACATGGTATTCACAGGAAGCAGAAAGTGAAGAGGAAGTTGGGCCAAGCNATGGAACAGGATCNTGAANATAACCTGAGATCANCCTTGATCAANGTGAAATGAAGCTGATAAAAATGATAANTGTAATCCTCCTGTTTCCTCCTCTTCTTCCTTGTCCTCCTTTTCCTCTGCCTTTTCCTCACTCCTCTTCTTCCTCCCTCTTCACTCTNCCTCCTCCCCTTCCTNCTCCTATCTTCTGTTCTCCACAACTCTGTAGAATGTTCTTTAAAATGGCTNGAGCTCAAGAAATCNGCAAAAGATAGGGAGGAAGAATTGTAGGAGCCAGAGCAGTCGAGGACACCAGGAGAACAGGGCCCACAGAATCAACTAAGCAGGGCTTATAGGGGCTCACAGAGACTGAAGTGACAATCACAGAGCCTGCATAGGTCTGCATTAGGCCCTCCACATACNTGTTNTGATTGTTTAGCTTGNGGTTTTTGTGGGACTCCTAACAGTGGGAGTCAGGATGTCTCTGACTCTTTTCCCTGCTCTTGGGACCCTTTTTCTCCTACTGGGTTGCCTCCTCCAGCCTTGATATGGGGGTCTGTGCCTGGTCTTATTGTGTCTTGCTATGCCATGTTGGGTTGGTATCTGTGAGAGGCCTGCTGTTTTCTGAAGGGAAACAGAGGAGCAGTGAATATGAGGGAGAGGGGAGGCTGGGGGAGGGGGTTGGGAGGAGGGGAACAAGAGGAAAGTGTGGTCAGGATGTATCGTATGAGAGAAGAATAAATAAAAGGAAAAATAATAAAATAGTAAAAATGGAACCCAAGTGACTTATAATAATAGTGAAGTCAATAACCCATCTCTGACTTCTTACTTACTGTGATTTCTTGTTCCCTNACTCCTGCTCCCTGGAATATTCCCAGAAGCCGTTTAAGTGCATTCTCTTATTTTCTTCTCTGCTTGGGCGGGGAGGGTAAATTTAGATAACTCTAGAATATTTTACCAAGCTAAGTGAAAGAACNATTAAAGGCATTTCAGATAGTCAATGTGAAAAGAAAGGAAAAAGAGGGGAAGAGAAGGAAGGAAGGGGAAGGAAGAGAAGGAGAAAAAAAAGAAGGGCAGGGGGGGAGGGGAGGAAGGGAAGAACAAAGGAAGCAGGTGAGGGAAGAGAAGAGAAAGACAGGATGAAATTGAGCACAAGTAAAACAATCCAAATCAGGCCTTGAACAAGGCAAGCTCCAGGGTCACTGCTGGGCAGNGGGTCCAAAGACCNAGCGTGGTGGATAGAACTTTCANGAAAGAGAACTCCCAGGAACCACAGACTCGGCCTTTAAAGATCTCACCTGTGGGAATTCTGTGGGAGAAAAATCACCATTCACAGGAAACCAAGAGGTCTNGAAGTAAAACTTAGATATGTGTGTAGCAAACAACGTAAGTGAAACGTAAGCTAATTACTTCCCCTGCCAGGTTTCCAAGAGAGGAAATACAAGCATAATAAAAGTGTGTCTCACGAGTGAGCCATATTTAGACAGCCACCATGACATAAATTTTCATGACTGATTTTTTTTTTTTACACATAGCTGCATTGGTAGAGTAGGGGAAGGAAAGTTTATGTACAAGGAGGAAGCTTGAAAATGAGCAAGTTCATCATTTAACACACACACACACACACACACACACACACACACACATGCATGCAAGTGCACACAAAGACAATGGAAGATATTTAAGCTGGTAAATCAAAAGGCTCCACAGCTAGTCAGCTGGGGAAGCAGGATGCTTCTGAGAGTGTCTCGGTTCTCGGCCCAGGAACCAGGCTCTAAACATGACAGCACTTCACTTTCTCCTTCTGCTGTGATATATTGACTTTCACTTCCCCTCCTTACTTCGTGACCTCTCTGTCAGAACTCACAGCATCCCNGTTATTTTAAGAAAGGTTTGATGTGACCAGCCCACCTTTTTCCATTTTAAAACTTCAGTCTTAGACCTTAAAGAATGGCCTTCTCCTTCCCCATCTCCAGCTGTGCCTCAGCCAAGGATCTCAGAGCACAGGTGAGACGTGTTTCCTATTTCATCAGTGCCCACTTTGTTCATGAAGTGGGGTTCAGATCACGGGGGTAAATGTCTTTATGATTTTGTGCTGCCCTAAATGTTAATATATGATTATTCTCTCTCTCTCTCTCTCTCTCTCTCTCTCTCTCTCTGTCTGTCTCCCTTTCCCTCTCTCCCTTACTCCCTTCCTTCTTTCCTTCCTTCCTTTGAGACAGTCTTATATACCCCAGGCTAGCCTGATGCTCATGATCGCCCTGCTTAACCTCCCAAGTGCTTGAATTACAGATGTTCCTCATCATACCAGGCACTCATGGGAGTTGTTTCTTTTGCTTGATTAGTTACATTTTATTTGTTGAGATGGGATTTCATGTAGCCCAGGCTAGACTAAAACATTTTATGNAGCTGAAAATGACCTTGAACTCCTCATATTCTCTCCTATACCCTCCAAAGTGCTGAGATTACAAACATATACCACCTTAACAGGTTTATATGATTATGGGATGGAATCCCATGCATTATGCTTGCCAGGCAAGCACTCTATCAGCTGAACTACATTCCCAGTTCCAGGGATAACTATCTTTATGCTGTTGGCGGGCCTTAAATGGTTGAGTGTGTAATTCAGCATCTACTTTATTGGGTCACTACAATAGTTAAATGATAATAAACGTGTGACCTTTAGACTAGGATCTGTAACATGGTGAGTNCCATATATGCATTATCTTATTCTTGTTATTTCCACCGTATGTTTGTAAGGTCTTGTAAGATGAGTCTCATTATCTTGTCAATTCTCTTCAGGCTATGGGCATTCTTAGCACCTATTATTTTTAGCTTTGAGGCTACAGCAACAATTCAGAGACCAAAGTAAAAATCCATTTAATGTTTTATGACACATATTATTGAGAAATAGAGAGATAAACACTGGAAGAAGTAGCTGAAATAGTGGAGTGATTTCCTCTAGAGAGCATGCTAGGGGGTGGGGTGTGCAGCCCAGAGGCAGACTACAGCTCCTCATTACAAGTCCATTAGTGCTATTTGATTTTAAAAACTAGATCCATGCATCACTTTGATAAAAAGTTAATTCTTAATTTTTAAAAAGAAGAAAAAATTCTGAGACTATGAAACAGAATTTTGTATGTTAATTAGCATCTATTTTGTTTTAATCACATCTTAAGGGTGGCATGACAGCACGGGGAAAAAAATACATATTACCCAAGGATAATAGGGAATTAAGACTGCACAGTTTACATGTAGGGGCTGGGGAGACTGCTCTGGGATGTCTTTCTGAATATGTGTTGCTCTGATTGGTTGATAAATAAAGCCATTTGGCCTATGGTAAGGCAGCTTAGAGGCAGGCAGAAATCCAAGCAGATAAACAGGAAGAGAAAGGAGAGGCAGAGAGTCGCCATCCCGCCATCCAGAGAGCAGCATGTAATGGTACACAGGTAAAGCCACGGAATACATGGCAACATATAGATTTTATAGANATGGGTTAATTTAAGATATAAGAGCTAGTTAGCAAGAGGCCTGCCACAGACCATACAGTTATAAATAATGTAAGCCTCTGTGTGTTTATTTGGGTCTGAGCGGCTGCAGAACTGGGCAGGACACAGGAAAACCTCCAGCTACAGGAGACAGCTCATTGGGGAAAGTGCTTGCCAGGCAAGCATGAGAACCTGGGTTGGATCACCAGCACCCATGTAAGATAAGCCAGGCAATGAAACACAACCCTGTAATTTCAGTTCTAGGGAAGCAAAGATAAGAAGATTCCTAGCGTTTGCTGACCAACAAATCTAGCTAATCAATGAGCTCCAGGTTCAGTGAGAGACCCTGCTTCAAAAAACAAGTGGAGAGCAACTGAGGCAGACTCCAACATTGGCCTCTGGCTTCCACATGCACACNCAAATGCACCCACATATNCACACTCATGCNCNCANATGAGCACACGTGCACNNACACAAATTAAGTGTAGACAGGNCAAAAACATTTAAGCAATTCTTTTGTTCATCTGTTCTCTTTCTTTCCTAAGCNAAAGGAAGATACGTCATTTTTCTTTAAAGAAATTTCTCTAATTCCTTCACTCAGTAGATTGGTACCGTATCTCTTGGTCGGCTTTCAAATGTAATCAGGTTTAGGACACACATAAGGTTTTGTCAGGCTGTTCACTGCTTCATACATTTCCCCTCCCTCCCCCGCAACTTCACGGTGGCAATTTTCCTACANGCAGTTGTTTCTGCATTCTGCACACTTGGGGTTCAGCTTTTGGGCAACTGGGTGAACAAATCTGTACTGGCACACCTCTGTAACTTCCAGAAAGGAATAAATAAATCACTAAATATTAAGCATAATAAGCAAATCAGTGAGTTATTAGTGAGAACATGGGACAGAGTATATGCAGTTTCCATCCTCAACAGCTTGAGGAATGATCCAAGCCAGTGCAGAAAACATAACCAGGGCAACTCCACCAATATGGATCAAGAAGCAGCCCCCTGTTCAAACATNGCACCAACTTCCCCTCTGAGCTGAGAGCTAACGGTTGAGTCTCACTATTATTATCTTTTAGTACATGTAAGTGTTTGCCTGAATGTACGTCTGCGNACCANATGTGTGCGTGGTGCTCAGGGAGGGGAATGCATGCACTAGAGCTACAGATGGCTGTGACCCAGGATGTAGGTGCATGAAATCGAACCTGGGTCCTCCAGATGAGCAGCTAGTGCTCTTAACCACTGAGCCATCTCTCCAGCCTTGAGTCTCATTATTGAAACAGAGTCGTGTGTGTTCTTTATCTCCCCAGTTTTGTGATTAGAAGCATNAACCGCCACACCCAGTTTTCTACATGGATCCTGGGGATCAAACTCAGGTCTTTGTCTTACAAGAACCAGGAGTCCAGCAACTGAGCTATCTCTCCAGTTCTAGATCCCTTTTTTTTTTAAGTCACTTCAGATTCAAAACAAGGGCATCATCTAAATTCCACCTCCTCAGCCTGACATTATGGTCCCTCTGTGATGCAACTCGACCCCGATTCTCTAATCTGACCTCTGATACTGATGTGCCTGGCCTCCTCCAACCTGTTTTCTCTGACTAGTGGCATTCCATTTTCTACATTTTCTCTTCCTCCACTAGGCTCCCTCTTTCCTCATCTGCATATTCAAATTCATCCTCATTCTAAGTCCTGTCCAACTCCTATCTCAGTTCCTCCGGTGAAATNTTTCTTGATGACTTCTGTGCAAATACATCTTTTCTTTGTCCCAAAGTGGTGACCGTAAGGATCCCAGCAAATGTTTTCATGTGTGTGTGGGGGGGGGTGGTAGTTACATGTATGTATGAGATGGTATGTATGAGATACAAGATGTTTACTCAGGACCATCAGCTTAACCGGATAGAGCAATGCCTCAGAGATTAGTAGACCTCACTTCTGGTGTGTCTGTGCGAGCATCTACCTGAGATGATTAACTAAGGCATGAGAGGCCACCCTGAATGAGGGTAGCACCAACCATAGGTTGTAGACCTGGACCAAATAAAAAGGAGAAAAAGAGAAGGAAAAGCTAACAAGAAGTACATAACTCCCCCATTCCACCCCTCCCTTCTCTTTCTCATCTCCTCTCTTTTTGTTTCCTAGCCACAATGATGTAAGTTTCCCTGCTCCCACACCACACCTTCCCCACTATCTTAGTCAGGGTTTCTATTGCTGTGATGAGACACCATGACCACGGCAACTCTTATAAAGGAAAACATTTAATTGGGACTGGCTTACAGTTCAGAGGCTTAGTCCATTATTGTCATGGCGGGAAGCNTGACNGCATGCAGGCANATTTGGTTCTGGAGAAGGAGCCTAGAGTTCTACATCCTGATCAGCAGGCAACAGGAAGAGAAAGTGAGCCACTGGGCCTGGCTTGAGCATCTGAAACCTCAAAGCCCACCCCCTCTGGCACACTTCCTCCAAGAAAGCTACATCTACTCCAACAAGGCCACATCCCCTAAGTGTCCACTCCCTATGAGTCTATAGGAGCCATTTTCACCCAATATAACGGCTAATACTTCTGAAATGATGTACCAAAATCCATCCTGCCATCTCTAGGCTGTTGATTCTTTGTCATGTCAACAAAAAGTCTAGCACAGGTGAAATGCCCTTTCTGCACCTTAGAGACTCTGTAATTTTTTTTCTAGTCTATTCCAACTTGTAGCTCTCTCTGTTTTCGACCCTGCTCTGTAGGTGTTAGAAACTCTAATGGTTCAGTCGGATCTTTTCCCCCAGGATAGTCCTATTTTNCTGACCAAACTCACACTGCAGTTGTCTTTTCTTCANNTTGCCAGNTGTCTATATAAGGGAGGAGATATCTGGAGAGACCAGCCTGGACAACATCAGACCTTCTTTCAAAAATAAATAAATAAGGACTGAAATGAGGGTCAGAGTTAAGAGCACATACTGATCTNACAAAGCACCTGAGTTTTGTTCCCAACAATCATGTCNGGCAGCTCACAACTACATATACCAGGGGATCTGATGACTTCTTCTGACCTTCAAGGTCACTGCATTCATATCCCCCCTGCACACACATAATTATAAAGTATTTTTATTTCAATAAATAAAGTAAGATAATAATAATAAAATTAGAGAGAATGACCTGACCTATCTCCTTCCTCCTGGTGTATGGGTACTGAATCTCATGGGACAGGGCTTGAGAGTCATATTGTAAAGAATCTAGATATAAACAAAAGAGGTGATGGAAGTGCTTGCAGTATTCTACATAATGCTCAATATTAATTTTGATTCAACAGACCAATTAAAACAATATATTCCAATCAGTTGCACAACTGACATGCTCAGTCATGTGTCTAAATTCGTTAACCATTTCTCTTCAAGAATACTTCATTTTCCAGTTCTGTTTTATCTGCCTGTTAGTTCGTTTTGCCTAGACAAGTAACAGCTGATGGTTATCATATCAATCAGTCATTATTACATCCCCTGCAAAGCCAGGGAAGAATAGGCCGCTTTGGAGAACAATCAGAACACATAATTAGAGAGTTTAGGTAAAAGTTAGACTGACTGTGCTAACACCACATTCATAGGGGCTCAAGAGATGCCTCAGCNGATAAAGCGCTTGTTGTACAAGAGTGAGGATCTGAGTTTGTATCTTCAGCCTATGTAGAATCTGGGGGGTGGCATCTGTAACCCCAGCTCTGGGAGGATGGAGAGAGTCAGATCTCCAAGACTTGCTAGCCAGGCAGCCTCACTCAAACTATGAGTTTCAGGTTCACTGAGAGACCCTGCATGCTACAATACCAATCTTCCAGGCAAGTGTGCACATTAGTGCAATAGTGATATGACAGTTACCGGGGTAACCAACTGCTTTCTGATTGGGCATAAGACCTGCTCCACAGGAGAGATATCATTACTAATACATTAACTGATCAAAACCCCATGATCAGGGATAATCATTGGCCCAACTGGGGAACCTACTGTTGTTATGATAAAGGATAATGCTGTCAAGAAGCCTTCTAAATATTTATGTTTATATGCATAGATCTGTGTTGCTCTCAACTTTGGTCAGTACGTAACAATTAATGTAGAGACTCATGTATGGTCAAAAACATGCCAAGTGTAATTATTCATGAGCCCTCAGCTATGGATGTATCATCCATATTAAACCTGCTCTCACCCAAGGCTCAAGGAACATATCGGAAAAGGAGGTAGAAAGAACTTAAGAGCTGGCAGACGGGGAGGAGTGCTGTTAAATGCAGACTCTTGAACATCGTTTGGCTGTCCTGAACTCACAGCACCTGAGGTTAACTGCACAAGACCTGCAAAAGATCAAGCCAGTCAAACTTCCAGCATGGATAAGGGAGGAGCCCCAGAGGATCTTNCTTTGCCAGAGGAGCTNTTGGCAGTTGTTGGATGCTGAGAGAGGGTGAGTCACTCTCCTTTGGCAATGTGGCAGCTAGTAGGTTGTCCAAGCCCTGGTGGATGACTATACACCCATGAACATGAGCAGCACTAANTGGACTCAAAGAGTTATTACCAACAAAACAGACATGAAGTTGAGAGGGAGACAAGGTAGAAGGCNCTGGGGGTGAGTTTGAGGGAGGTATCTNTAAATGGATATGATTGAAATATGTTGTATAACATGTATGAAATTTCCAAAGGTAAATTAAAACAATCATCATTAAAAAAAAATAAGGTGAAGAGTGATCCAGAAAGATAACTGAAAGCAGCCTCTCACCTCCATGCACAGATGTGCAGGTGTGTGCACTCACATGTGCATATGCGTATACCACACACACACACACACACACACACACACACACAGAGGGAGGAGAGAGAGAGAGAGAGAGAGATCACCTGCACTGATGAGTCACGAAGATGAACTGACACTTTGAAAGTAACACATCTGCCTTCTTTACTCCTGAGCCTAGGGCTGAGGCAGAACTAGCAAACCCTACTGGGAAGGGGACATATTTCTTGGAACCCTCTCTTCGGTCCATCACTGACATTTGCTCTTCATCTGGTGGTAAAGTTAAAATATTTAGTGGCAGCAGAAGGGTGGTGAGGATGCATTAAATATTGAATGTCTCCCAGGGAGGCTCCAGGGCATTGGACAAGCCACGCTCTCCCACAATGATCAGTTCTTAAATCATTCTGAGCACTTCTGTTCAGAAGGGCTTTCTGGAGCTTTTCTAAGGAGAATACTTATTGGGAAGCTAGTCTGTGCTTCCCTCCACCCATGAGGGGATTATCAATAATGTCTGGGTGAAGGGAAAGAGGGGTGAGGGCAATATCAATTGGATCTTGCACCAGACATTGCCAAAGGAACTAGACGAAATACCAGGAAATGAGAAGAATATTTGAAGAGTCTTAACCTCAAGAACAAGAGAAAAATAAATTAT
>LZPO01068677.1:1042061-1052463 GCA_001675575.1 Neotoma lepida
TGAGAAAGACAGAGAGGGAAAGAAAGAGGTGTGTGTGTGTGTGTGTGTGTGTGTGTGTGTGTGTGTGCATGCTTTGTGTATATAAGTGCTGACCCTCATGCATGTGCAGCAAGCACTTCAACAACTGAGCCATGTCTACAGTCCCCCAGTATTTTGTTTAGCAACAGAAACAGGCTAAGATATGAGTCTTAAAGGTAATTAGAGGATGATCTGATTGTGGTAAAATGCAGTGTATGGGACAGAGAACTGACTCAGGAGGTAAAGGTAGCAGCTACTAAGTTTGGTCCCCAGATCCACATGATAGAGGGAGAGAATCAGCTATCACAGGTTGTCCTCTGACCTCTATTTGTGCACTATAGGGTGTATGTATACACACACACATACACACACACTAAATTTTCTTTTTAAATTCCATCTATTTCCATTACTTCTTATTCTCTTCTTGGTGGGATGTCTTCTAGGATCTTATCTTGTATCAGCTGACTATGACTTACTGATTGACAATCTCCCAAAACAAGAAACTGTAAGACTCATCTCCCTGAATTTCCTCTCCTCTTCCTTCCCTTCTGCTTTCCCAAATTGTCTCATTCTGTGTGGTTTGGATCTTGGAACCTGGCCTAAGGACAATAAGGGAATGAAGAAAGAACAGACACACAGACATACATACAATAAAGCTGGGGTCAGGTGGGTTCTTCTACCTCTGCAACCCAGAACATGCTCTGTTTATTAGGGACAAGACGGGAAGAAGTTAGCTAGTGGTAGGAGGTTTCTGTAGATGAGTAGTCTCCAGCTGTAAACATCCCAGGAGGAGAGTGCTGTCATTGCTCGTCTTTGCACAAATTGGTCAATCATTCATATCTTTGCATACATTGGTCAACAATTCATAAACCCTCATACTCAGACTCTCAAAGAAAGTTTTGTGATTTCTGTTGCACCTGGGCCATATGGGTAGTGACTTTGCCAGTTTCTCATGGGTCCAAGGCCTTGGAGTCTTTGGCATGGCTGTGCTCATGTCAACAATACACATGCGCTCAGGACTTACATTATTCAGGGCTTCCTCTGCTCCCCAGATCAAATGAATCATAAAGCCAATCTGTATTAGTTACTTTTCTCGTTGCTGTGATGAAACATCTGCCAAAGGGCACCTGAAGGAAGGAAGGAAGGGTTTAGTTCTCCTTAAAGTTCCAGAATCTACAGTTCATCCTGGTGGAGAGTCATGGAAGGAGGAGTGTTGTAGAGCGAATCTTAAATGGTCTTATTAATTGAAAACACCAGGCCAGGTATTGAGGTAAATTCTGAATGATCAGAGAGACAGAACAAGCCACAGCCAACCTCACCTTGCCAACTCCTCAGCTGATCTTGTTTCCTCAGACTGCAGGCTTCTGAGTCCTCTCCTGAATGAGTCTCAGCTGAACTGCTGCTCAAAGCCTGAAAGCTTAAGAGGCCCCTAGCTTCTGGTTTCCACACCTTATATACCTTTCTGCTTCCTGTCACTACTTTCTGGGATTAAAGGCATGTGTCTTTCTCAAGCAAAGACATGAGATCTCAGGTGCTGGAATTAAAGGTGTGTGCCACCATGCCTGGCTGTTTCCAGTGTGGCCTTGAACTCACAGAGATCTGGATGGATCTCTGCCTCGGGAATGCTAGGATTAAAGGCATGTGCTACCACTGCCTAACCTCTATGTTTAATCTAGTGGCTGTTCTGTTCTCTGACCCCAAATAAGTTTTATTAGGGTACACAATATTTTGGGGGACATAATATAATCACCACAGAGTGTGAGGCAGCTAGCTGATCACACTGTGATCAAAGTCACCATTCTAGGTTCATTCTGTTGGTGTGACAAATACCACGTACAAAAGCAACTTGGCTGTGGGAGAAAAGATTTATTTCAGCTTATAGGTTATAACCCATCATTGAAGGAAGTCAGGGAAGGGATGCAAACAGGGACTTTGAGGAAGTTGCTGCATACTACTCCACACATTACCTCCGACTAAAGAACTCACTTCACAGCCAAGCAGCACATCAGAAACCATGGAGGATGCTTCTTACTGACTCACTCACAGGCTCATATTTAGTTAACTTTCTTATACAGCCCAGGGAATGGTGCTACCCACAGTGGGCTTGGCCCTCTTTCATGACAATGAACAATCAAGACAATCTCCTGCAGACATGCCCACAGGCTGGTCTGACCTGGGAAATCTCTCAACTGAGACCTCCTTTCCAAGTTGTGTCAAACTGACATTCAAAGCTAAGACAAACAGGAAGCAGAGAACAGACAGGAAGAGAGTTTGAGCTATAAAACCCAAGGCCCTCAGTGACCCACTTCCTCTAGTGGGGACCCACAGCCTCCCCAGATATCACCACCAGCTGAGAACCAAGTATTCAAACACATCAGCCTGTGGGAGACACTTCATATTCAAAGCACAGCCCTGCCCAATGGAGGAGGAGTGGCCAGGCTATAAAATCTGATCAACCAACATTTCTGTAATTGCATGATCCACTTTTCCTCACTATGAATCAGTTATGATGGCCTTGGCAACACGAACATAACAAATAGACCTGATTCAAACTGTTTTAATAAATAAGGAAATTTATCATCACGCTCAAAAATAAATCTAAAGATATGACCAGTGGCTTAATCATGAAATGAAGGGCCTGAGTTCCTTCCATCCCTCCTCCCTGATAACGTTCACACTCACATCTTTCCAAGGCCTGACAGGACATAATGGGGGAGGGGGGTTCTGTGGCGGAATAGAAGAGGTAGAAGGAATATAAACATAACTAAGGGGATTTATTAGATTGACTTACATGATACAGACTGGGTAGTCCAGTGGTGGCTGTCTTCACCCTGGAGAAGCTGAGAATCTGGTAGTTGTTTGGTCCATGAGGCTGGATGACTCAGCTGTCATCGAGTGATGCTGAAGGCCTGGAGGATTTCTGAAGAGCCCTTGGTCTTCAATCCATATAGGAAAGCCAAAAAAGCTGCATTCTGATGGCAGTGAAGGATGGGGCCATAACAACAGTGAGATTGTTACTATCTGGAATGTGAGGCATTTGCCCTCCTTCCAAAGCTGGCTTCTCTGTGACATCAAGCATCACATGGCAGTTTACAAAATGTACATTATATCACATCATGTTCTTTCTTTTTGGTTTTGTTTTTGTTTTTTGGTGTGTGTGTGTGTGTGTGTGTGTGTGTGTGTGTGTGTGTGTGTGTGTTCATATATTTTCAAATATGAGTTCAGGCGCTCATATATGCATGCCTGTGAAGGTCAAGGTCAAGTGCCTTCTTCAATTGTTCTCCACCTTACATATTTTGAGACAGGATCTCTCACTGAACCTGAAGCTCGCCGATTTGACTACACGGTCTGGCCTGAACCTCAAGGATCCTCCTGTCCCCACCTCTCTCCTGCTGTATTCACAGACACATGCTGCCATGCTCAAGTGTTTGTCGTTTATGTGTGTGTTCTCAGAGATTTTCCATGGCACATACTTCACGTGACCAAATCCTGTCACCAGCTCCCTCCTCTTCTTTCCTTTCTTTACCTGACTCCTAAATTCTGCATTTCTGTCCTCTCCTAGGTGTACACTGGCCTCTAGACATGATGCAAGCCTGACAGCTTTATAACCACTCAAACATGCAGGAAGGGAGAGCCAAACAACATATTCTGTTACTCGTGTTGTGTTGTGTTGTATTTTTGAGACAGGATCTCACAAGGTAACCAAACATAGCCTCTAACACACGGTCCTCTTGATTATTTCTTCTGATTATGACTCTTCTCTTCTTCTTTTGAAAAGATTACATTATTTTTGGATATGAGTATGTGTGTTTCTGCATGTAGCTAGGTGGAGCTGCATATGAGTGGGTGTCTTCAGCAGCCATAAGAGGGCATCAGATTCCTCAGATTTGGCATTGTAGGCAGCTATGAGCTGCTTGCTATAGGTGCCTCGAAGCAAATTCTGATCCCTCTGCAAGAGCAGAAAGTATTCCTAACCACTAAGCCATCTCTCCGCCCTCATGACTTTTCTTCTTTACTAAAAATAATTAAAAATTACTAAGATTGTCTAGATTGGACAAAGAAATAGATCTGTGAGAACATGACGTCACTGAGGTGACATTTAGTGTAGATGTTGCAAGAGTCTGACTCACCGGAGGTGCTGTGTAGAATCATTCGGATGACGCACACTTTCTTGTGAGTGCTCTAGTCCCTTCTGAAAATAGATATTGCCTTTAGAAAGGCCCCAAAGCCCTTCCTCTTGGCCACAACTTCATCTCCTATAATTTCCACTTACCCTCTTTTAATTCTTTTTATTCTAATTTTATATATGTGTGTGAATGTCTGTAAGTGTGTGTTTGTGCACATCGTGTGTGCATCTGGTGCCCACAAAGGCCAAAAGAAAATGTCAGATCTCCTGAAAGTTTAGTTACAGGTGACTGTGAACTGCCATATAGGTGCTGGGAACCCAACTGTGGTCCTCTGCAAGAGCAGTAAGTGTCCTTAACTATTGAGTCATCTCTCCAGCTCATACCACTGGTCTTCCCTAGGCCTTAAAAACATAACAAAGAGTATAAAGGAAAAATCTTGGGTGTAGTAGATTTAATCTTTTAGGGATGTGTTTCATATTTATTCTGTTGGTGGTGGTAATACTGGGACTTGACCCCAGGTCACCATGTATGATAAATCACTCTACTACTGAGCTTCATCCACAACCTTTTTAAACTTTGAGACAAGGGCTCACTAAAGTCCCCAGGTTAGCCTTGATCTCATTCTGTAGCCCACGAACTGAACTTGAATTTATACCTGGCCAGACTTTATAAAGACAAATTCCATACATCTACCTCAGACACACAATCTAAACTTTAAGGGGAAAAAAGACTTGAATACAGAGATANTGGTCTATCTGGTAAGAGAATGGGGACCAAAAAGTGGGAGATGATGATGGACATGTATGAGATAGAGATGGATGACACACAGACATGATGTCAGAATGAAAGCCATAATTCTCAACAATGAGTACATGCCAGTAAGTAAAAACCTTTAAAACAAACAAAAAGGCCTTAGGAATCCAAAGATTCCCTCACTGTCCCTCAGCAGATGATTTTATGGAGCAATAGATTCNATCAGGTTTGGGACTCACCAATGGATCCCAAATCTATCAGTCAGTAGTGTGGGAGGCCAGCTCCCACCTTTTCAAGGGTTCTTTTGAGGAGGAGAGAGGGATAAGAAAATGTTCCCTAGAAAGATAGGGAAGAGGAGGAANACAGAAACACAGGANAGCTTCGGGAGGGCCTGGGTCAATACTCAGTGGCTTTTTCTGTTTATTGAAAAGGACTTTTTATAACAATGCCAAGGGGTNAGGCAAAAGACNTACCCCTTGCTAGATCAAAGCACACCTCACAGTCAAGTGTAGACCCTTCCAAACACCTAGTAACCACTCCTGTGGTCAAATCATTCCCCTATGCAGCCTTGCTGGGTAAAGCAAGCTCAGATTCTCGGACCCTGAGTAAGTTCTCACTAGTAAACCTCTGTGGGCTTCCACACAGTAGTGATGAGAAAGACATCAAATTACATATTTGAGGTCCTGGGTGAGAGGACCTTCTCAGCCCACTACTGAGAAGGAGAATATACAAGTCATGGAATCTCATTGTTAAAAATACTCTGACGCTAATTAAAATGGTAAGGAAGTCTATTGAAGATAGCTGTGTGGCTGTTTCCTCTGAACTGAAACATTCTTTCCTGGAAGAGAGGCTCCTAAGACTTCCTCAGGAAGTTCATGAAGCTTNGGAGGCTCAGAAACCTCAGAAAGTGACAAGATGCACAAGGTCCCTCCCCCGGGATACATAAGCGGTAATGTGGTTGTGAGAGCTCCATGGATGAAGCTTTCATGAGTTGCATTGATGCTGAGAGGGATGCTCAAAAGAGGCAGCTGCCTTTGAGTCACCATGTTCCTGAACCTCTACCCTACTCTGATAAACAACCCCAAGGAACTTATTAGTTCAGTCAACTAGACGTGGGTGAAATAATTTCTTTAGTTTGAATAGACTTAGGTGGAGTCATCTGGGGTGAAGATGGTTTGTGCCTGTATCCCCAGGAGAAGGCACACAACACAGAACTTGGGGTATCAAAATAAGATACAGGGGAGCACCCAAATATAAATGGGACCTCTATGTCACACTCATACCCAAGGCTTAGAGAACATCATGGAATAGGGGACAGAGAGATTGTAAGAGCCAGAGAGTAGGTAGGGCTGATATGAAACAGTGTCTTCTAGACATGACAAAGCCATCGCAATCATTCACTCTCAGCACCTGTGGTTACGGCACAAGACTTTTACAATGTGAAGCCAGTCATCATTCAAGAATGGCTGAGAGAAGAGTCCACAAGGTTGCACACCTACATGAGGAACTCTTGGCAGCTGATAGCAGCTAGAGGAGAGAGAATCCACTTTGACAGGAGTATGGCCTATGGTAGGTTGGCCATACTCCAATGGATGGCCCCATACCTATGAATGTATAGACATCACTAATTGGACTCAGTGGCTTATAAGAAAAATGAACAAAAAAAAAGGTAGGGCAGACACATGAGGAGTCAGAGTTGGCAATGTAATATAATCAATATATAAAATATATAATCAAATATAATCAAAATTCATTGTGGGCACATATGATGTTTCCAAAGAATAAATAAAATAGTATAGTTTTTACAGAAATTAGGCTCAACTCTAATTANAAGAACAAGTTGAGATTAATGGAAGAGCAGGGTTATACAGTCAATGAATGAACAGTTAGTAAAAGGTGATGTCAAAGATGTGAGATTCCCATTAAGCTTTGGGACTCTTCTTGAAGGCAAGCCAAACACTGTACATCCAAGTTANGNAATGAAGANGTTGACTACAAATCAAAGGTGATCAGACACTAAGTTTTAGTGGAACAGATTCAGTGAGTTAGCAAGATTCTTGTGGTGCCCTCCACCGTGTCAGGATGCCACTAAAAATCCCTCACCAAATACTAGCTCCATATTCTTGAACTTCTTCACATCTAGAACTATGGACCAAACAAATTTCAATTGTTAATAAATTACTTAGTCCTAGATATTTAGCTACTGTTACCGACACAGACTGGGCAACACAGGCCCAGCAGAGATAGGATACTTATGAAAGCCCAAAGAAATTAAATCACATAATTGTGGGAAATCCTTCTTTTCATAATTGAGGGACAGGAAGTGCCATGGGGTCAAATGGTCACTAAAGCTATAGGTCATATCGTAGGCATTGGNACGACAGGATGTGAAGGTTGGTGCTGTAGTTTTAATGTGTTCTCTGAAAGTGTTCTGNATTGAAAACTTAACAGTCAAACTCACATGTTAATGGCACTTGGAGGCAAGGTCTTTGCTTAGCAATTAGCATATGACAAGATCAAGAAGGTGACTTTATCCTATGGNGGTTATCATGGCTTTCTAAGAGGAAGAGACCCAAACTGACATACTTGCTGTGTCTCTTCATGTTATAATGCCACAAGAACACCCTCCCCAGATACCAACATCATACTCCTAGGTTTCCCAGCTTCCAGAACAGTGAACCAAACCAACTTCTCTTGTTTAGAAATTGCCTACTCACTAATACCTTGTTACAGTTGTGGAAAGCACACTGAGACACCTTCCCACGCTATTTCCTCAAAGCTGGTTACTAAAATGACCATAATGTCACATGACCGGGCAGAACCAGTACAGGATTTTGTTCCAAGAACTATACTAGGAATCCCGATTTTAGGAAAAGCCCTGGAACCTGCCTTCTCTTTCTCTCCAGTCTTAAGGAGAATGGTAAAGATGCAGACCGTGTTGTCAACGTGTTGCTTTGGGAGCTGACTGAGAAGGCATGGGAGGCTCCATTTTCATTGCAGAAAACATTCCCGGATCTGTTTTGGCTCTGGTTCAATGCCTTGGAAGTTTCTCTCTCCTATTCTTACTGCTGTTTTTATAATGTCTCAAATTACACTGTACCAGACTCAGTCAATGGCTTGCTAGATTCCCTTAAAAGTATATAACATTGTTAAAGCCATTGTTTTTAAAAAGCCCCTTTAAACCACGACATTTATTAGCCATTATATTAAGATAAACTACGAAGTTATCCCCAATATAGACGTTACCCTTTGATTTAAATTCCAACTTGAGTAAACCAGGCAAGGCACATTAAAAGCAGAGCGGTTTTTAGGACCCACTGGGCAGTGATAGAATTTGTGGTGTGCTAAACACCAGCACAGTGTATGCGAATGAGTCTTGGTTAATCACGTCTGGGACCCAATTAAACTTTCCTGACTCCCTCCCATTTCTTCTCGGGCTGCAGCAAAGAGAGTGCAGCAGGTGACATTGTCACAGGCAGAAGGGAACAACAGCTTGGAGAGGTGAGGACAGTCAGCTGCTGGTTCAGTGAGCTCTTTCTGGATTCTGAAAGACAGATAGATGTAGTCACTACTTTTGCATAACTCTGACAAGATGCTTGAGAGAAACTTGTTTTATAGTTTCAGAGCAACCATTCCATGGTCACTTGGCCTCATGCATTTATTTGGACAGAACATCATAGTGACAGGAACCCATGACAAAGGAGGTAGATAAAGGAGAGGAAGAGAAAGAACGAGAGAGAGGAAGAAAGAGTACAAGATATAACTCCAAGGACAGACCTCCAAATGACCTACTTCCTCCAACTGGGCTGTACCCCAAATATTTTGGCATTTCCTAATAATGCCATCAAGGGATTAATCCATTGATTATCCCAGAGTCCCCAATATCTAACTGTCATCGAACATGCTATGAAAGAGACACCCAAAGGTGTACTTTACTGATTTCCTAGGTGTGTCTCAATCCCATCAAGTTAANGGTCAAGAAGACGCCCCACGACAAAATAAGTATAAAGCCAGGAAATGCCAATAGCTCTGTATTAGTCAGAGTTCTCTAGAATATAGAGTAACAGAACTTACAAATAAATCTCTCTCTTTCCCTATATATACACANACAAATATGTGCTTTAGTAGAGTGGCTTACATGCTGAGGCCCACTAGTCCAATAATAGCTGCCTATGAATAAAAGATCAAGGAATCCAGTAGCTGTTCAGTCCATGAGACTGGATGTCTCAGCTGGTCTTCAGTATATGCCTGAATCCTGAAGAAGTAGGTTCTAATACCAGTGAAGGGATGGACTTGCTAGCAAGGAGCAAGCAAGCAGGCAAAGAGCAAAAGCTTCCTTCTTCTGTGTCCTTTTATGTAGACTTTGAACAGGAAGCATGGCCCAGATTAGAGATGTGTCTTCCCACCTGAAAGGATCTGGATTAAAGGATATCTTTCTACCTCAAAAATCCAGATTAAAGGTGTGCCTTCCCTCCTCAAAGATCTGGATTAAAAGTGAAACTTCCCACTTCAAATTAAGCCAAAAATCCCTCCCAGATGTGTCCCTCCATCTGGGGGTTTTAGTTAATCCCAGATGTAGTCAAGTCAACAACCAAGAATAACCATCACAGACTCAATCTGCTCCTTGCTCTAATTTCCTATGAACGAGGAATTTACCTCACAAATACCTGTAAATGGTGCCAAGGATGCTGTCCTATGATGCCCTGGTTAGTTATAATTGTCAGTTTGACACAGCCTAGAGTNATCTGAGAGGAAAAGCCTCAAGAGAATTGCCTAGATCAGGTTGTTCTGTGGATGTGTCTGTAAGAGATTATCTTGATTAGTAACTGATGTTGGAGGGTCCAGCCCACTGTGGGCAGCACCATTCCCAAGGCAGGTTATCCCAGGTTGTATAAGAAAGCTAGCTAAACATGAGCCTGAGAACCAGTAAGCCCAGCTNTTCTNTGGCTTCTGCTTCAGTTCCTGCCCTTACTTTCCCCAGTGATGGATTGTGACCTGGAAAGCTGACAATATTTTCAAGATAGTTTCCCTGTGACAAAAAATGCAGTGGGCCCTACTGAGTTATACTATTCNTGTAAGAGCTGTGTTAAAGCAAATCACAGCTATACAATAGACAAGTGTTTGTGTGTAGTACATTTTNTCTTATCATATTTATTGAGGACACCCATAACTTTGACCTTAATGTCCAAAAGGTCAGTGTTCTAAGTTTTCATACTTAAAGAACATGGATAGGAATTGCTTCATACTTCTTCTTTTGGGAGTTCTCCTTGGCCAACTCAAAACATCCTTTTAAGAAATTCAGTACTGAAGCTTGAACCNAGGCTTTCACANATGTTAGCCAAGCACTCTATTAAGCCATGCTTCCAATAGNAGATTCTAGGCAATCACTCTACTTCTGAGTCACACCCGTACCCCTCATGGGAGATTCTAGGCAAGTGCTCTGACGCTGATCTCCACCCTCAGCCCTCATTTAAATTTTTGTCTTGGGATAGTGTCACTAACTT
>LZPO01068677.1:1061071-1080499 GCA_001675575.1 Neotoma lepida
ATATATTTTCTTAATGCTTTTCCCTCTAATAAAAGCTTATACTTTGGCCTGTTTTCCCATTATCACTAGGCTGTCTGATCTACATCAAGATATAACCCCCTCATATAGTTTGGATATACTTTATTCCTCCCTCCCCCCTAACACACACACATAAGTTCACCTGCTGGAAGTTTATCTCCCAGTGTGGCAGTGTTGAGATGGTAGACGCTTTAAGAAGTGAGGCCTAATGGAAGATAACTAGTTCATAGAAATTCCACCCTCATAAATGGACTAATTTATGGGCAGAGCTGGGTCTCTTAGGAGTGGCTTGGTTCCCTATAGAGTGTTATAATAATAATAATAATAATAATAATAATAATAATAATAAATGATTATTATATTATAGTAAAATTATAATAATAAAATTATTGTAATTACAATAAAAAATGGAACAACCTCTCATGCTCTCTTGCTTCCCATCTTGCCATGTGAGCCCTTCTGTATGTGGCCAGTTTCCTTTCCGCTTCTTCACCACGTGTTGGCACAACCAGAGGTCCTCCTGAGAAAACCAGCACCAGGCTCTTCAGATTTACCAGCCGTGAGAGTCATGAGGACTTTCTTTATGAGGTACTCTGCCTTGGGCATTTTGCAACATACAACAACATACACAGACTAAGACGCTCCTAAATTGGGTCCACAAATATCAGGGACCAAAGAAGAAAATATTTCCTTGGCTAAGGAGTTTCCTAGAGGTTNCTACTGGCTAGAATTTTTTTCTGCAATCCAAGTTCTTTTCATAAAATTCAAGCTCTCCAAATCTGAACTTTCCTCACCTTTCCACTTACATCTCATCCAAATGAAACCCCTAAGGAAGTTGCCCCTCACCGCACCATTTCAAATGTATAATTAACCTTATACATTTCTGCCCTTAAAATCACACTTGTTTGAGAAGACTAATCCTGAATTCCCCAGTCACAGTCTTTCTANGCTTCCTGGTTTTATTGCACTTACCTCACAGATCAGAATTTTCAGTATATGATCTTCTCCTCTTTCCTTGACTTTGAACCTCTCTAGGGGATGATATCCATCTAATTCATCTCAGACATCACAAAATCTAGTGGTCCATAAATATTGGATGAATAAGTGGCTTAATATATACTTATGAAAAAGAAAGCATTGTGGGAAAGATTGTGGGTTCATCAGACAAAAGGCTGGGAATTGAGTAAGTGACATGTGTAGGCCTAAGTAGTGGGGACACTTGAAGCTCCCTGCAGGGGGATAGAGGTAGCTGATATTTTCCTGTAAGTGGATTTGGTACANACTAAGGATGTTTAGAAGAGACCAGAAGAGAGAAATCATCAAGAGTGTAGACTCCTGCATTAGGGTCCAGAAATTACTATTGATGCTGGCAAAGCACATAGCTTGAGAGAGTATGGAACTGGTACCAACCTCATTTGGCTTAATGTTTGCATGGAGACTGAGACCTGAAATGGGTGAATGGTCCCCAGGTGGTCCCATGGGCAAGGAACAGTTTACTGGTAACATATTGAGAAGCAAGTTCCTTCAATCCCATACAGGTACTTTTTGATANGTCAGTACCTCCTGAACTGAGAAGTACTGGATGGATGCCTTGCTAAGTTAGGGATGCATTTCCTTTTTTTTAAGATTTATTTATTATATATACAGAAGAGGGCGCCNGATCTCATTACAGATGGTTGTGAGTCACCATGTGGTTGCTGGGAATCGAACTCAGGACCTCTGGAAGAACAGACAGTGCTCTTAACCTCTGAGCCACCTCTCCAGCCCGGAATGCATTTTCTTGCTGAGCAAATCACATGTCCATGAGTAATCAAGGCATTGAGGCAAGTAAGCATAGGATTAGCTTAGTGACTTAGGACTCTTCTTGGCTTGAGCTGCACACACATCCATTGCCAACAAAGCCCCTAGCAACCTGGGACCCCACATAGACACACACTTTCACTGAGTTGTATACACAATGCTCTTGAAAGAAAGCAATGGGACATTCTCTCTAACCTCTATCTCGCTAGGAACCCGCCGTAGCATCCTTTTTTGTGATCATTCATATCCTAAAATGCATCCTGGAATAAGAGGAAATGGGCTAATCCAGTCTGGACTGGTTTGGGATGCCTGTANAGCTTGACATACTCTGTCTTCTGAATGAACTTTTAAGGAAAATTCCATATCGGCCATCTTATAGTTATGCATGATTAAGGCTTGTCTATGATTAAAGTCAAATGCATCATGGGAAAAGATATGCACAGTAAACAAAGGCTTACTTCTTGAGTGGCATGCTTGCTCAGGGCATCTGTTTCTTTGTAGTGTAAGATGCTGTACTTCAGCTTTACTTCTGAATAAAGTATTTTGCTACTCTGCTTCAGGTATGAGCTTCATCAGCCCTTCAAACAAGACACTGAGAACCTAGAAACACTCCGATCCAAACAGAGACCACCATGTTGCCTAACAATTTTCTCCTTCAGGAAGGAGGGGAATGTTTACGAGACTCAGGGAGTAAACTTCATATATATGAGAAAGCTGAAACTGATGAGATCCATGAGGGTCCCTCCCCAAGGTTACACAAGTAGGAANCAAGAGCTGGGGGAGGAGACTGTGACCAGCCAAGATGTCAAGAGGAGATCATCGGACCTACTAAGCTACCCGAAAGCTCTGNAGAGAACTCCAGGATTGCAGCTTTTGTGAGTTGAGGTGGGCTTTTTGATGATGCAGCTGCATTTGAGTAGCTAACCCATCACTCATACTCCTTTTAATAGTAGTAATGAAAACCCATCGGTTTACCAAGATGGACTTTGGTATAATTGTTACTTTGATCTATCCTGAGTTTTCTACCTGGGGTAAATAGGGGTTTGTGTGTGTGTGTGTGTGTGTGTGTGTGTGTGTGTGTGTGTGTGTGTGTGTGTGTGTGTGTGTGTGTGTGTGTGTGTGNGAGAGAGAGAGAGAGAGAGAGAGAGAGAGAGAGAGAGGTCTCCCCAGAGAAGTTTCATAACACACCCTTTGCAAACTTTTGCTCGTTTCCAAAATGCATTTAAAGCAGTGATTTTCAAACTGTGGGTTGCAACCCCTTTGGGGTTGAATGACCCTTTCACAGAGGTTGCATATTAGATATCCTGCATATCAGATATTTACATTATGATTCATAACACTAGCAAAATTACAGTTATGAAGTAGCAACAAAAATGATTTTATGGTTGGGGATCACCACATGAGGAACTGTGTTAAAGGGTTGCAGCATTAGGAAGGTTAAGAACCATTGATGTAGAGCATCTGAGTTCTATTCATGGCAAAACACAAAAAGACTCCAAGAGGTTTCCTAGGATGCAAAGAGCTCTGAGGAACTCCTCAAGTCACAGGAGCACCTCAGNAAGGTGCCGGGTCTGATGGCTGTGGATGTAACTCCCTAGAGACTCACAGAGAGATTTATTGAAACCCTGACATGTCTCACTGTGCTAAGGGCTTAATCTCACAAAACCTTTCCTGCCCTCATGAGTTCCTAAAATGTATTAGTTCGCCTTAGATGAAATCTCACAGAGCATGATCTGGGGGTGGGGGGGGACCCGAGGGCTGTTGTGCTGGCCCAGAATTTTTATCACAAGATTGCTTGTCAGGTGCACTTCTCCTTGAGAAGGAGTGCACTGTGTTAAGAATGGGAATTCTCTCTCATCATGCAAAGGGAAGGTTAGATATTCAAGCTAAGCTTTATTGGAGTTGAAAAAAAAATCCAAAAAGCTCTATCTACCAACCAGAGAGTCCAGTATGTCAGAAGGCTTAATTCCCCCAGGGAAACAAGCTGCGTTAATATTCAAGGATGCTACCATCTTCCTTCAGGTTTCACAACTGATACTAAATTAAGCCATAAAGTGCAACCATGCTAATTGGCAAAAGACACATGACAGACAATGACGGGGTAAAAGTTCACTTCTTACTCCAATTAATTACAAGAAANGAATTTTTTTTCTAATGAAGGCATGAGCTCCCACGCACACCATATGGCTCCTGAGCACCTAGATTGACGGGCACAGCTCCTTCGCAGTATGCCACTGGAATCCCTTCCTCCAAAGACCTAGTGTGAGATGAAATAGCTTTGTGTATTTGCATGGTGAGACATGGATTTTGAGCTCAGTGTGAGGCATTAGTGGTGTATTGTAACTTCTCTAAATACGAACATGAGACCTTTGGGGACATATCTAGGCACATCTATCTATCCAATATATAATATGGTAGCCCTCCTCCTTGACACTGTTCCTACTTGAGTCAAGGAACCAAATACTTGTCCTTCTTCAAGAGTTAACCGTTAAGATCGTACATAACACATATGATCCCTGTGTTCANAGTTCCCTTATTCGTAGTCACCAGTGATGTCGAATCATGTCCTACCCTAATGACTATCCTTTAACTTAATTCTATGAAGACTATATCTCAAAATTAAATCATAATCAGCGCCTTGGTGGGTTAAGAATCCAATAGATCTNTGGTGGTTTGAATAAGAATGGCCCCCATAGGCTCACATATTTGAATGATTAGTCACCAAGGAGTAGAATTCTGATAGAGTTAGAGGGGTTAGGGGATGTGGCCTTGTTGGAGTGGGTGTGGCCTTGTTGTAGGAACTGTGTCAACCGGAGTGGCCTTTGAGATTTCAAAAGCCCATGACAAACACTCTCTCTCTCGCCCCTGCCCCCGTCTGTGGATCAGGATTTAGCTCTCAGCTACTTCTCCAGCACCACACCTACATGCCACTACGCTCCCCACCATGATGACAATGGACTGAAACTGTAAGCAAGCTCCTAATTAAATGCTTTCCTTTCTAAGAATTGCCTTGGTCCTGGTGTCTCTTCACACCAGTAGAATGGTGACTAAGACAGTATCTTACAAGATGGGGTGACACAATTCAGCATCACACAACACAACATGGGCTGGAATTCTCTGAACATATTCAAGGAGTCATCAATCAATTCTTCTTTGCCTTTTCATTTTTCGTATTTATTCTTTGGTAATTTCGTACACAAACACAGTGCATTTAGACCTTATCCACCTCTCATTCCCCCCATCCAACTCCTCCCAGAAATTCTCCCTACTTCCTCTTGCCAAATTCATGTCTTCTTCTTCCTTACTTAAATAACCTATGGGGTCCAGTTAGTGCTGCCTGTACAGTCGTGGGTGTAGGATTTTATCCACTGGCACATGGGAAACCTNCGGGGGGTGGAGTCACGGCAATGACAAAAACTGAGTTTCCCTTGCACAGAGGCCATCAGCTGTCAATCATTTCTCATCTAGAGGCAAGGCCTCATGGGTATCTTCCTGTTCCATGATGCACTGTTTACTGGATTGATCTTAGGCAGCAACCACAGCGGCTGTGCGTTTGTGGTTACCATGTCTCTGTCACGTCCAATTGGCACTATTTCTCAACAGTCTTTCCAACCCCCTTCCATGATGTCTCCTCAACCTTAGAGGAGAGGAAGTATAATCTAGGGGTCCCATTTAGAGCCGAGCATTCCAAGGCCACTTACTCTCTGCACTTTGACCAGTTAGGAGTTTCTCCATTAACCACCACCCACATCGTAAGTCAATTCTGTTGGGAAAATAAAAATCTTGGTATCAGCTTCCTAGTCCCCAGGATTCTGAATTCTAAATAACAAGAAAGGGTGATTCAGGGCATCCCTGGATTTCTGGGAATTGGGGCCAGATTTGTGTCTTCCTGGTTCAGAACCATCTCCATGGCAGGATCTTCCTGGGTTTCCAGTGAGATGGCAAGTGGGGATTTTTACTCCACACTCTAGATCTGCAGGGGAAGTCCCCCAGATCAGAAATTTCTCATCATTTCTGAAGTCAAAAATAAAGATCAATCCCTACTTCCAAAGAAAATATTACAGTCCATCCACCCTTNTTTTGTAAATCCTCCCCTTTTTTATTTTGGACAGGGTCCCTACCCCCNATTTGCCTCAAACTCCNAGTTTATGTAATGCTGGGGATGGAATCCAAGGCCTCATGCATGCTAGGCAAGCACATTACCAGCTGAACCACATTCCCAGCCCACATTTGCTTCTGGGTTGCATTTTAGACAGAGTCATCTGCAATTAGATAGCTGTAGCTGTGTTTTATTTCCTTTCTCATTCATCTTTTATACACTGTGAAATTAACAAGGCTCCCCGTGACCCACCTGTGAAATCTGCCATCTCTTATGGCTGCTCACTGGTCTTTGCTGGGAGATGCTCTAGCGATAACACTCGAGCAATTTGATGAATGTTTCCCTCCTTCTTATTACAAGAATGCTAATCTCCTGACATCTCTCCCCCTACGTACATTCATTAAAGGACTCTGGGCTCCACACTCTGCCGCAGATAATATTCAGCACTGTAGTTGCTGACATTACAGTGGTNGGCTCACACAGAATTATCTGATGATGTGGTATTAAAGAATTAGGTCAAATAATCTGGATAAACCTTTTGGATTAAAGGATCTATGCTTGTCTCACCGACCAATATTTTGACAATCTAGTTGGACTGGAACATACACAGTGTCCTCATTGTTCATTCCTTCCACAGACTGTGACGTGTGCTGGGTGTAAAGAACTCTTCTAGGCACTGAAGAATGAGGGCTCAGCTTCCCAGAAACTTATAATACAGGAAAGAAAAATGTGAACAGATACATACTATCCAGACAGGGACTTGGTAAAGAGCTTGCTACTGCAAGCAGGGAGACCTGAGTTTGATGTCTGGAATCCACCTTAAAAACCCACCTTAGCAGGGCCTGGTAGTACATTTTTACAATCCCAGTACTGATGCAGATCCCTAGGGCTCACAGACAAGTCAGTCTAGCCCACCAGGACAAGTCGCAGGCTAGTGAGACATCCTGTCTCGAAAAGAAGGTGTATAGTGTGTGAGGAACAACACCTGTGGATGCCCCCTGGCATCCACCCATGNGTGAGCACATGCANCAGCAAACACAAACAAAACACATAAAAATATAATAATAACAATACACGGATATAAGTAATTTGGGATGATAGTCAGAAGAGCTTCACAGACAGAGATTTGAGTCCACCTGGAAGAAGGGGAAGCAGCTCCCTGGGTGCAACATCATATGTACACAAGAGGGATTCCAAACAGAACAACAGCAGGTGCAACAGGGAAGGGTATGCTGTGTACAGAAGGGAATATTTGTGTGTCACCCTTTCCCCCCAGGGGATGCACAAAAGATGAGTGTGCTGGAGAGACTAGGAGTATCCCAGTCTCATTTCTGTTGCTNTGATCAAACACTCTGACTGACAATAAATTGGGAAGGAATTGATTTATCTTATCTTACACGTCCAGGTTATAGTCCAACATGAAGCCTGAAACAGAAGCCATGAAGGAACACTGTGTTCTGGCTTGCTCTCTAGTTTAATAACAGGTTCATGATTTCTTATCTTGCTCAGGGCCACCTGCCTAGGGATGGTACTGCTCGCAGTGGGCTTTGTCCTTCTGCATCAATTAATAATCAAAAAAATCCCCCATAGATATGTCCCCAGTCAATCTAATTTAGACAGTTTCTCAATAGTGGCCCTCCTTCCAGATGATGCAGGCTGTGTTAAATTAACAGTTAGACTAACTGAGAAAGGGGNTAAATCCAGCTTGATTTGAATACCAGGCCACAGAGTTTATCTTCTCAACTGCTTCAGAAACCAAAGGATTATAGGGACATGAGCAGGTGACAGAAAGCTGACTTCTTCACCTGACTGCAGTCAAACAACTTAGCTCATAGGTGATGGTTGTAAGGNAAANAGGGTACAGATTCAAGAATCACTGAAAGTCAGTNGTGGTGGTACATGTCCTTAATCCCAGTACTCAAGAGGTTGATATNGGAAGAGTGTACAGTCAAGGTAAGCCTGGTGTCTTAGTTATGGTGTCTATTGCTGTGAAGAGACACCATGACCACTGAAAATCTTATAAAGGAAAAACATTCCATTAGGGTGGCTTACATTTTCAGAGGCTTAGTCCATTATCATCATGGTACAACATGGTGGTGTGNAGGCAGACATGGTGCTGGAAAAGTAGCTGAGCATCCTACATCTTGACTCGTAGGCAACAGGAAGTGGTCTGTCTCACTGAGTGTGGCTTGAACACAGATGAGACCTCAAAGCCTGCCTCCACAGTGACATACTTCCTCCAAGAAGACCATATCTACTCCAACAAGGCCACACCACCATACCTGGGCTACATAGTCAAACCACATGTCCAAAAACAAACAACAGAATCATTTCAAAGGTGGGCTTCTTAATGAACATTCTCAAAAAAAAAGCAACAATACAACCAATGAAAGACATACATGCACAGATTATATTAATTTCTTTTCTGTTGCTGTGATAAAATATCCATATAAAAACATTACCATTCCTGAAGGGTAGAGTCCATCAAGGCAGTGAAGACATAACAACAGTCAGGGAAGGCATAGGAACAGGATCAGGAGGCTGGCTGATCATCTTGCATCCACACTCAGAAAGCAAAGAATAAACAGGAAGTGAGGCCAGGCTGTAAAACTTCAAAAGCACACCTCATTCTGTAGCAGTTTCCTCCAAGATTAAAACNTTTCATCTTGTAGGGAAAGTCTCTTAAGACATAGGGATACAAAAAGGGAGATGGAACAACAGGATATTTTAGGACAAGATGTTTAAAGGGAAGTGAAACAACAGCATATCCTAAGGGAAGGTGGAACTCCATTTGCAAGGAAACTTGTTAGGACAGTTGACAACTCAAAACAGATTCAGGAAGTCCCTGAAATTGACAAGATTCACTGGGCTCCTCCCTCCTCAAGAATACATAAACAGTAAAGAGTGCTGAGAGTCACTCTCAGACAAGACAAGCTTCAAAGAAGACTCTCAGNCCAGCTTAGCAGCTGGGAAGAGGTAGAAACCAGCTAAGCTGCCAAGAAGANTCNCAGACAAGCAGAGCTGTGTGAACGTGGCTCAGACCTAACTGCACTAGGAAAGGATTCTCTACAACCTGTTGAGCTTCCTGCAAGTTGTGCAGTATGTATTAAGTTTCCAGTGTTTGTAAACTGTCACTTATTCTCNGAGTGGGCTTGGGTGATGCTGCTGTATTTGAGTCATGTCTGCTCCTATATTAACTAACCCCTTGCTCACACCCCTGCCCAACTTATAGACCACTAACTACATCACCAAAGAGTCATCCATTCCCTGGCAACCACTTACTGCTTATATATAGGAGGGGCCTTGTAAGTCCTCCAAGTGACTTGAGTGCAATCTAAACCTCTCTACCCCTTTGGGATGGAATGTTTTGAACCAGAAGAAAAAGCTATACAAATGTAATGGTCAATATTGACTATCCACTTGTCAGGATCTATACTCATTGAAGAGACAAACCTCTGGGTGTGTCTTTGAGGAAGATTCTACATTCAGTTAACTTAGGTGAGAATACCCACCCTAACTATGAGTGGCATCATTCCATGGGATTGGTTCTAGACTCNGTAAAAGAAAGAGGGGGTGCACAAGCATTCAATTCTCTCTGCTTCCTGATGGTGAACACAGTGTGATCCACTGCCTAGCTGTCACCATGCCTTCCATCTTCTCCACCATAATGGACCATACCCTCTCAACTGTGAGCCAAAATAAATCCTCCCCCCATATGTTGCTTTTTTTTTCCTTTGGCATTTGGTCATATTGAGAAAAGTAATTACCTCAATAACACACCTCATCCCTCATGACATGCTTATAGGGAGGAACCTTCTAACCAGCTCTCCCAAAAAAAAGTTACTATGTGACAACTCTTTGCACATGTTAAATTTGCAGACTTTTTGAGTGCAAAGAGTCTTCCAGTCCAGGACCCTAATTCAAAGTCTTTCCTTTCAACATCATCCCCAGAATCTCAAAAGTTCTAAATGATATTCTGAAAGCTATCTCAGCCCTCGGAGCCCTGCTGCTTTCAAAGCTAGCCAACAATCCCATCCTTCATCACCAAGGTCTCCCAATCCAGTACAGGGCAGAGGTGTAGGCAAGATGGAGCACTTCCAAATAGCTCATTTGCTATTCGGTGGATGGCTCTCTGGGTTATGTCCTCTTCATGTACAACCTGACATATCTCTGTGGTTTGAATCACTGGAACAAAAACACTATACCTTTCCCCTAGGTAGATAATAACTCCTTATCTTACAGTTCTGTACATAATATACTTAGGATGAAATCTGATGCTCATAAATCCATACTGTGTTATTTTCTTTCTCCTGCCTCACAGTGGATTTGTTCAGCAAGCCATCACCCTTTAAGTGTGCTGATAGCCTCTCCTTACCTTCTGATTCTTGAGTGTGGGTCTGAAGAATTCCTGGATGGACTGTTTTCTTCTGGAACCTAGAAACTTCTGCCACACTAGGGCATTTGCTAGGACCACTTGAAGGGTTGTCATTCTTCTTCTTAAGACACAGCACTAAACTGGAAAGATAGCTTAGTACATCTTAGTGGGTGACATACTTGGCCACAGATGCATGAGAACCTCAGTCAGATCCCCAGAGCCCACAGAGTGAGAGTGGTGATGCTCACTTGATATCCCAGTGCTGGAGGAGAGGAAATAGTCAGTATAGTCTTTTGAGTAAGCCCAGATCCCACTGGGAGACCCTATCTCAAAAACCAAGGTTGGACATACCCNGACGTTCACCTCTGGCCTCCACATGCACATGTGTGTGTTCACCTCTGGCCTCCACATGCACATGTGTGTGTTCACCTCTGGCCTCCACATGAACATGTGTGTGTATGTACCCACACAAACATTCACACACACACACACGCACATGCACACACACACACACACACACACACACACACACACACACACACGCACGCACGCACCCCACAATGAGGTTTATGAAGAACATATGTGGAATTGGGCAATGCTTGGCTATTTACCCACTCAGCAAGTATTTATTGTCAGTCCTGTAGTTCAGCCCTATTTCTGCCTGCTAAAATCGTGTTAATGAATGAACAAGATAAGCAGTGTTCCTCCTGCATTCCCAGAATGAGATCGAAAGCATGTGTCCTTGAGTTGCTCAATCTTGGGCAATTTGCTAGATCGTTCTTAGCCTGATTTCTGTTCCTGTTCATACGTGGATAATGCTATGAACTGGAATTTAAAAAGAGGAGAAGTATTTCAGATTAAAACCAGGGCTTGGGCCATACTAGGAAAACGCTCTACCATTTAAACTACATTTTCAACTCTCTTTTCACTTTTCTGCTCTGGGATAGCATCTTCCTAAGGTGCTCAGGCTGGCCCTGAACTCACTCCATAGCCTAGGCTGGCCTTGAACTCATGGTCAACCTGCTTCAGCCTCCCAAGCAACTGGGCTGACAGGACTGCCATACCATGGCTGATTGCAACATTAAGCTGAGTCATATATATGGCCACCCGTGCTAAAGTGGCTAATAATATTCCAGGCACTCAAAACCATCAGCTGACACATGTAGAGACTTTCTGTCTCGACCCAGAATTCCCAGGAACACCCTCAAGTTTATGGTAACCACCTGATGGCACCATCAAATATAATTATCAGAGGTTTGTGAGCCGGTCAGAAATAGTCAAGGTATAAAAATTCACAGACTATGGCAGAAAANCAAATATAAACCTCTTTATGTGGTTCCCTGCTTAATTTGTTCCCAACTTTGTCTTAAGTGATACTTCTCACTGATATATATGAGATGGGGGGAAAAAAACTATCTAGGGTTAAAATTCCCAGTGAGTGCTTCCTATCAGGTCTGTGGTGCACTACTGCCCCCGTGTGTACCAAGCTTAGCTAGCAAGGCTCTGGGACCCACATTGACATTAAGATATTTTATTTTATTATTTTATTTTTTTCCTCGGTTTTTGAGCAAGAACACTTAAGAAGAAGAAAATAGACTCTCAAAAATCCTCTTTATCCAAGATCAAATAGAATAAAACCCAATTAAGTCAGAGCAGCTGTTGGTGTTTAACCAACTCAAGCGGCGCGTCTCTTGCCTCCCTCAGTGATGTGTATTGGACATCCGGCTCCATTTACAGGAAATGGATGCATTAACCCCAGAGATAAGAAGAAATCCCTTAATAGAGTAGAGGTCTCACTATGCTCCCAAGTGGCAGTCTCTAGTTCCTGATGTGGGCACACGTCTCTGCTCAGAACGATTTCTAGCACTATTGGTCAGTCAGCTTTGTTCTCTGCTCCCAAGCAAACTTGTAGGCTCCTCTGCCTCAGGCTATTGAAATGAACCCTCATGTTATCCAAGTCAAGGTCAAGAAACATTTATCAGACTAGCTCTTTTGACCCCGTTATGATTCTAAGGTCTGGGGATTGCTCGATTTAGAGGGCGCAGCTCGCCGATGGCTAAACTGACTCTGGTGGTTAATATGGGTTGCAAACTTGACAGGACCTAAAATCATCCAGGACATAAGTTTCTGGGCATGTCAGTGAGGGATTTTCTAGATTGAGTTAATCGAGGTGGGGAGACCCACCAGGAATGTGGGGAGCACCATTTTTACAGGCTACGGACTCAGACTGAATAAACAGGAGAAAGNGAGCTGAGCACCAGCATCCATCTCTCTGTGCTTCCTGACTGTGGATGCCCTGTGAACAGCCACCNCATGCTCCTGCCACTATGANTATCCCCTCAAACTGTGAGCCAAAATAAACCCTCCCTTCCTTAAGTTGGTTTTGTCAAGCATTTTGTCCTAGCAGCATGACAAATGACTAATACACTGGTAAAATATTATAAGATCTGAGGCCACAGGCCATCTACTGAGATTTCCAGACTTCTGTGTCCTAGAACAAAGAATTTGACTAGAGACTCATAGAATGTGAGAGAAATAGAGGTAGTTTGTGAAGAAAGAGAAAGACAGCCCCAAGAATGATCCTGAGCTGGAGAGCTATGACAGGTCTGAGGCATATACTAGGAGCCTGTTGTATGACACTTTTCCTGGAGAAACATGAACAAATATCTTTAACCCAGTTGGAGCAGTATTTCTCAACCTATAGGTCATGACCTGCATGGGGGCTCACATATCAGACATTTACATTACGATTCATAATAGTATCAAAATTACAGTTATGAAGTAACAATGAAATAATTTTATGGTGAGAGGGGTCACCACAGCATAAGGAGCTGTATTAAAGGGTCACAGCATTAGGAAGGTTGAGAACCACTGAGTTAGAGGCTCAATGACAGACAAAAGTAAAGATAGCATCAAAGTCCAACTTTATTGGGGCTACTTACAATAGTACTGGTGAGGGGTGACTTACAGGAGCAAAAAGTGACATCATTGAAAGCCAAACCTCAGCATGAGTGAAAGCTCATAAAAGCTGGAACCCTGGAGCTCCCTCCATGACTTACAGGAGGCTCCACTGGCTGGAGAGTGTGTCTTCCAGGCATCTCAGCTTGTCTGAGCCCCCTCAGCCATCTTTACTCCTTATGTAGCCTTTGGAAATGAGGATCTTTGTGCATNTGCTCAGTTTCAGGGACTTCCTGGGACTT
This sequence comes from Neotoma lepida, assembly GCA_001675575.1. Taxonomy (NCBI): domain Eukaryota; kingdom Metazoa; phylum Chordata; class Mammalia; order Rodentia; family Cricetidae; genus Neotoma; species Neotoma lepida. The sequence continues at coordinate 1,074,564 of LZPO01068677.1, forward strand.
CTGAGTTGTTTACTTCCTGAGTCTTAATGAGCTGAGTCTACCTTTAGAGTATCTTGAGTCTTAATAAGCATCCCTTCATGGTAGAACTTAGCAGCTGGGAGGAAACAGCTACACAGAAGAGACACAGGGATGTTCAGAGGCTTGAAAGTATAAGTTTTGGAGAGGTTGAATACAGTTCAGTATGGGCAGAACACAGNGCNTGAAGAGAGTATTGTAGAACAGGGAAGCACAGAGGTGACCAGAGAGGAACTNGACTGTAAACTAAAGATGTGAACTGAAAGGATGGACCACAGAATGTTGCAGAGGAGAACAGGAAAGTCTGATTTTCACCAGGACAACAACAGGCAGTTGAATTGTGGGAAAGCTCTAAAATGGAAAGCCGAGGAGAAGACAGTTACAATAGTCTAGGTAGAAAACANCAAGGATGAATTAAGTATTAGAAGAAACAACTAGATAATTATTACAACAACCATTCATCTTTAGAATGGTGTAGCCCACCCCAAACTCTTCCCTAATTGCCCCCTGACTGATAATATAAGAAATAACAAGTTTGGGATCTTGAGAGACAGCTCAGTCAATAAAGTACTTGCCTTGCAAGCAAATAGACCCAAGTTCAAGCCCCAGAACACATGTTTAAAAAAAAAAACTAAAAAGCAAGGTGTGGTGACACACATTTGTAATTTCAGTGCTGGGAAAANTCTTGGNACTCATTGGTCAGCTGGCTTAGCCCACTTGGTGAGTGAGAGATCCTGTCTCAAAAGTAAAAATGGTGCCTGGTCCTTCTACTTTGTTCTATTCNACACCACTAAGGACAGTTCCTCAAGCCTNAGTCTCTTGTCTGCCCATCTTTATGTGTCCCTAACTTCATCACATGCTAGAGGTTTCAGACTTGCAAGACATATATGGTGGGATGCTTTTACAGCTCAAGATCAGCTGGAAAGCGCAACGGGGAGGAATCCTGAGACTTTCTGNCATGAGCTAGCTTACCCTGGCTTTGGTTNCAGGTGCCTACCTATGCCTTGAATGTTATCTGCTGACTGNTCTATGGGAAACTCAGTCTTCCAACTCACAGTGGGGCCTGCATACAGGTAACATCTCANGGGAGACAGTCTGGGAAAGAGCCAAAGGCCAATGCTAACTGTACAGTCTGATATACCACTTGTTGTGGGACTTTTCCTGGGGAGACACACAGGACCTGATGACAGATTAAAGAAACAATTCCACTCCAATCTAGTTTCACAAACCATTGAGTGTACTGGGGCTACTTGCAGGGGTTTAGGTGATNGACTACTAACAGGGATATAGATACCACAAAGCCAGCTGCATCACCAAAAATCCCACCTGGACATGAGTGACAACTCATAAAAGCTACCTTCCTTGTGCTTTTTTCATGACTTTCAGGCTCCCTGGAAGGTTGGAGAGTCTCCTTTCCACAGCACCTGTTACTGTTTATATAACCATAGANAGGGGCCATGTGAATCTTGTAAGTTTTAGGAACATCCTAAGACTTGTGAGTTTTGTTTAACTTCTGAAACCTCATTAAGTATCCTTTGCTTCCTGAGTTCTTAGTAAGATTCCCTCCCAGAGTAAATGACTCAATCTCTAGAAAATAGCTATGCAATATCACTTTGGTCCTTCTATATATATTCTGAGACAATCGATAGCTTCCTCCTGGGGCAGCTGTGAGGAGGGAACACAGTCATGTGAGCAAAAGTTATTCCTAAGGGCAAACCATTCAACAAGTAGTTGTGATTGTGGACCCTTGTGGGGACCAAGGCTNAGGAGCCCTGACTAACTGTTAATGAATATATTGTATGNNACTACATGAAAGAGCAGTTAGTCTGGTTAGGATTCTCCAACTTAGTGTCTTGACTCTTCCCTAGTACACTTGAACCAATAAGCAGCTATTGAAAATACTCGAAAGTGTTTCCAACAACAGATTTCTTGCAACCAAGAAAATGATAGCTCTCAGATATTCAAGTGCATCTGTGCGTGAAGAATATTATCCACTAAGTGTCTANGAAATAGAAGAGTACTGTGCTTAAATGATTTTTAAAAAAAATAGGTTATTTGCAATTATTCTAAACATCAAGGATGGATCTCACAGTTCTAATGTTGAATAAAAAGGGATAAAGACAGAGTGTATGCTGTACAGTTTTGTTTACATAAAGCATCAATACAGGCAAAAGGGATCAATGCTGATAGAAACCAGAATAGTTAATAGTTAATATATCCTGTTTATAGGCTAATGGCTAGGAATATAGGGTGAAAGTGGTTCTCTGAAGAGCCATACACATGTCAGGCTAGCTGGCCCATGAGCTTCCATGGATTCTCTTGTTTTTGTCTCCCGTCTCACACTGGAATTACAGATGGTGTGATTGATACCACACCTGACTTCCTGTGGATTCTGGGGATCTGTTGTTTTTCCTGACCTGTTTTTTTATTANTAGTAGTAGTAGTAAGCACATTTTGTTTGTTAAAAAAAAAAACTATTGTAGCCATAAAAGTATAGTGATGCGCACTTTGTGTATATTTCAATAAAGAGAGTGTTGTATAAGTGTTTGAAGCTCNTCCATAGCTATTAAGAGAAAACAAATCTGGAGCTAGAGAGATAGCTCAGTGGGGGAAGCATTTACCACACAANTATGAGGACCTGAGTTCAAATCCCCAGAATCCACAAAGTCGGGTGTGGTATGACACCATCTGTAATTCCAGGGCTCCTATCGTGAGATGGAAGAGAGAAACAAGAGAATTCATAGAAGCTCACGGACCAGTGAGCCTGACATATGCACCAGAGNCCAACAAGAGACCCTGTCTGAAGCAATAAGGCAGGCAAGGACCAAAACTTGAGGTGATCCTGTGACTTTCACATGTGTATTGTGGCATACACATACATGCACTTATGTTCACACAGAGTTTTTTTTTAGAAAACAGTCTTTGCCTATGACCAGCATCCTAAGTTTATGCCAAGGCTCTACAAATGAAAGTGATGACACTTTTATCTGTCATTTTGTTTTTATTGATGTTTTTTGTCTAACCACTAATAGAGCACAAACAACCCTTAGATGGCAGATTGGAGCAAAAATATCATAAAAAGTCAATGCAAACATCAAATTATTTATCAGAAAACACAACCTTGAAATAGGTTTCTGAGTCAAAATTCTTAATGGATATNTCCTTGANCATCCCTCCAGTGNTGAATCTGCTTTGACAGATACNTAAAGAAATAATACATATCTTTAAAATGTGTTCTTAATGTCCAGGTCNTACCACTGGGTTAGCGCAGTGACAGAGCTATCCATGTGACAGGTCTAAACAAAATANAAGAGGCAGAAGATTCTGGACCTAGACTGAGATAGTAGAAGTTTTACTTTGAGTGTACTGAGGTACTCAGGCTAGAAGGCGAGGAGCTATAGTTTAGGTTGTATTCAAGGGCATAGCCACACACTGGTACTAAGCACAAAGCCTTAGGGAAAAGATTTTTTTTTTAATGGAGAAGTGAACTTCAAAATCAGAAGTCAGAAGGAGAGAGAAAAGNGAGTATAGTGGAAGGTGTAGTCGGCATTGTATCCCTGTGAACGTGATACCCTCACTTAAAACAACAACAGCAAAGCATTTTCAGAGATGAAAGATTTATCTCAAGGTTTCAGAGGGTTTCCGTCCATCACAACAGAAAAAGCATGACCGAGCGAGCAGCTCTGGTTGTTACAGTGGGATCCTGTAACAGAGGCTGTTCACACCACAGTCAACCAGGAAGCAGAGAGAGCCAGTATGAACTGGGGGGTGGGTATAGCCTTGGAAGGCCTGCCCTTAACAATCTACTGCCTCTAGCAGGGTCCTTAAAAGATCTACAACCTCCTAAAACAGCGCTACCACTGTGGTTTGAGTGAGAAATGTCCCTCATGGGCTCATGTATTTAAACACTTGGTCTCCAGTTGGTGGAGCTGTTTGGGGAGGTTATGGAGCCTTCAGGAGGCGGAGTTTTGCTGGAAGAAGTACACCATGGCAGGGGACATGTTGAGGGCTTATAGCTTTGCTCAGCTTCCTGTTCTCTTCTTCTCCCTCCCTCTCCCCCTCCCCCTCCCCCCTCTCTTTCCTGTTTGTGGACGATATGTGATCTCTCAGCTTCCTGTTTCTGCTGCCATGCCTTCCCTACCTCATGGACTCTATACCTCTGGGGACCATAAGCTAAAATAAACTCTGGCTTCCTTAACTTACTTTTGGTCATGGTAGTGAAATCACGGCGACAGAACAGTAACTAATACCACCTCCAGGAGAACACATGAACCTGTGGGAGGCTTTTCACATTTNGACTGTAGCAGAAAGCAGCGTAAACAATGAAAAGGGAAAAATTTAAAACATGGCGTCAGAAAAGTACAAGTTTATTGATGTTTTCTGTATCAGAAGAGAAATGACACTGGAGGAATGGAATACGAGAGACCGGGTCATCTAGGTGGACATGAAAAGCTGAAAGTATCTTTCTCCTGAGGTTATTGTGCTCTGTTCCTTTAAAGTCATTCTCAGGTAATTAGGGGGTCACTGTATTTTTATGGAATATGGAAGAATCCCCAGTGAGCATACAATCAAAGAAGAGCATTCTGGGAATCGTTACATGTTCAGGTGGAGGGTACTTATTGGGCTACTGAGTTTAAGAATGGTATTAAAAAATGNTGGGGAACTTGAACTCATCCATGAACTTGGAAACAATCATGACTCCACCATGACAAGACCAACTTCAGTCATAAACACACAGCCAAGTTACAGCTAGGATCTCACATTTATACTCACTCTGTCATGCAGATCTCCCCAAAATGTTTGAATGGACTATCAGAGCCCATCCATGTATTTTTAACAAGATGGCGTCTCTTGGGTGACATGTGCAAGGGCAATATCTAAAACAATAATTTACTAGAAAGACCATAATTTACTAGAAAGTTTAGCACTANGAAAATGTCTCAGAGGCTAAAAGCACTTGTTCAAACACAGCCTGAGTTTAAATCCCCAAAACCTACAATAAAATGTCAGACATAGCTGGACACACCGAAAACTCTTGAGAGTTTTAAACTTCAGAGACAAGAGAATCCCAGGAGCTCCCTGGAGAGCCAGTCTCTGGTCCAGTGAAAGAGCCTATCTGAGGACAATACCATGGAGATCAATAAAGGAAGAAACCTGGATGTCCTCTTCTGTCCTCTGCATGCATGTGCATGGGCACACACAGGCATGTACACCCACACACTCATGTGCAGGCACCACAAACAAATACACTACATACTATACACATAGACACACAATTAATTGAAGTTTTAATTAATAACAGTTATCCATAACATTATCCATCAAACAAGAATTAACACTGATCCCCTCAGAACTGACCCTTATATGGGACATTCACAGCCCCCTGCCCCCAAGACTCAGTGGACATCCCAGGAGAGGGGACAGGAAGAATGTAAGAGCCTTCTGGNTATGACATGGCCACTGAACTCATAAACTGACTGCAGCTGTGGCTCCCTGAACAAGACCAAGGCAGCAAGGCAGCCAATACTCAGCAGGCAGCGCTAACTGGACTCAGGGGGTTAGGATGACAGCAACAACAAAAAGAGAGGACGTGAAAGTGGGAGATGGACACACACACACATACACATATACACACACACATACACACACATACACACACATACACACACATACACACACACACATGCACACATTCACACACATACACATATATACACACATACATACACACACATACACACACATATACACACACACATGCACACATTCACACACATACACACACATACACACACATATACACATACACATACACATACACACACTCACATATACACACACATACACACACATACACACATATACACACATATACACACACATACACACACATACACACATATACACACATATACACACAC
>LZPO01068677.1:1175272-1185905 GCA_001675575.1 Neotoma lepida
GCACACGCACATGCACACGCCTGCACCTCATTCTAACTAAATTGTGTTAGTGACTCTAAGAAAGTTCCAACTCCAGTCACTCTTCGAAATTGAAAATAAAAGCGGTAATATGTTTCTGGCGAGAGCAAATATACAGGAGCATTCTTCATATTATAGCTACAAGAGTTTGGGGCACGGATCTTTGCCTTTTGCAGTCCCGAGAAGCAAGGGAAGGATGTTGAAATTGAGAAGAGGTTACCTGCATTTATGTATTATCTCACAGTGGTAGAAAATGAAAAATCCAAAGTTTCATCTTCTTTGGGTTTCCAAGGAGACGAGTGGGTTCGTCTTCCAGGATTCTATTTCTCTTTAAATAGGAGGGGCAGGTGCACACTTCCCAGTGTGATGTAAAGAAAAGCGGGTCCTCCCTCAGACAAGAAGCTTGTAGCTGGGACCACACACCTGACAGAAAAAGGGATTTATTTGGCTCATGGTTCCAGGGAATTCTAGAGCAGAGGTCAAGGCAGCTTTAGTCGTGGCAGCGGGAGTGTGATGTGACATTCACACCACAGCGGACCAGGAAGTAGCGATGGAGGCAGGAAGCAGNAGCCCAGCTCAGCTCATGGCTCCCCATTTCATTGATTTTTTTTTTTTAATCCTTAATCACGGGAGCTGGAAAGAGACATCTCAGTGGTTAAGAGCACTGACTGCTCTCGCCGCAGACTGGAGTTTCCGATAGCAGCACCCACATTAAGTAATTCACAACCATTCCTAATTTCAGCTTCAGGGGATCTGACACCCTCTTCTGGCCTCCAAAGGCATCTGCAACTGGGTACCTCACACACACACACACACACACACACACACACTCATAAATTTTTTTAATCCTTTTTAAAAGCCACAGACAGGTTTGAGAGATGGCTCGTGGGAGAAGTACACGCCATGCAAGCATAAGGACCTGAGATGACTCCCCAGAACGCACACTTAGAAGGCAAGCATGGTGTCTGCACTTGCAGCACCGGCACTAGATGACAGAAGGTATCAGAGAAGCGACAAAGCATCCCATGACAATCTCCCTACACAGCTTTCTGTACACTTCTCCTTTTCACCCTTCATGAGCCAAACAATGAAGTGTACAAAAAAACAGCCCCTCTTTTTTCATTCCCTCTCCCTTATGGCCAACAGCTTCTTCTCTTTTTAAAAAAATTTACTTATTTTACATCCCAACCACAGCTTCCTCCCCCTCCTCTCCTCTTGTTCCCTCCCCCCACCTCCCTTCCAAGACGCACAAACACACCCCATTCTCTCCTGTTTCTGTTTAGGAAAGGGCAGGTCTCCCACGGATATCAACAAAACATGGCATATCAGGTTGCAGTAAGACTAAGTACCTCCCCTTGTATTAGCNACTAGCCACTGCAATCTAGTATGAGGAGCAGGGTCCCAAGAGCCCGCCAAAGCATTAGGGATGGCCCTTGCTCCCACAAGTAGACCTAGCTACNCAACTATCACATACATGTAGAGAGCCTAGGTCAGTCCCATGAAGGCTCTCTGGTTGTTAGTTCAGACTTTGAGTTCCTATGAGCCAGGTTAGCTGTCTCTGTGAGTTTTCTTGTGGTGACCCTCTGGCTCTTACAATTCTTCCTCCCTTTCTTCAGTTGGATTCCCCTGCTGAGTTCGGCTTATGTTTAGCTGTGGGTCTCTGCATCTGGTCAATATCTTCTTACTCACTGCTGTAGTCTTCATGTCTCATGGTACATTNTCTTTACAGTTAGAGATTAGTAAATACTAATGGAATTAATGAATGATTAATAAGAGGAATGGGTGAGAATGTCTGGCTAGCAAAAACAGCTCTCACCTCAAGGGGGATAAGAGACAGTGTACTGTGGGGTCTNGAGAGCTGGCTCAGCAGTTAAGAGCACTTGCAACTCTTACAAAGGACCCAAGTTTGGTTCCCAGCTCCCACATCAGGTGACTCAGAACTGCCTGCACCTCCAGCTCCAGATGATTCAAAGCCCTCTTCTGGCCTCCACAGATACCTATACTCACACGAGAACACACACAAACACACATACACACACACACACCAACACACACACACACTCAAACAATAACAATTAACTAATTATAAGAATATGCCAGATTTGGTGGCACATGCCTCTAATCCCAGCACTTGNGAAGCAGAGGCAGGTGGATCTCTGTGNGTTTGAGGCCAGACTGGTCTACAGAGTGAGTTCCAGACCAGANANGAAGGACCTCATAGTGAATTGACTAATCANGGTTACACAGTGAGGCCTTGTCTCAAAATAATAACAACAACAATAATAACAAAGTGGCAATCATCAAAATACGTTATATTCACTATAGAAATGTCAAAATGAAGTCCAATCTTTCACACANGATATACATGAATTTAAAGATGGCCGAGAAATGCGGTTATGCCTCGNACCCAGTATTAGNCACATTTTTCTCATTACTGTGACAGAAGACGTGATAAAAATACCCGCTGTGATTTTTATACTTCTTCCTGCAAATGATTCTGCCTTCCAGAGTCTCAGAATACACCTTCCATGGGATTCAACCTCTCCGGTCTCCCTCTGCTTTTTTCGCAGACAATATCATACTAAAGGCAACAGCATCGATTCAACACAGGTTTTATGAAACANAGTTGAAAATGAGAAAGTCAACATCAGCTTGATCCTCACCTGCGAAGCCTGAGGAGTCCTCCCTTTTATGAGGACGAACGTTGCTGTGGCTGCGAAGACCCACTGTCCCGCTCAAAGCCAGAGTCCTTGGCACCTCTGAGATGACCCACTGTCTACTAGGTGTGATANATGCTCTGTATTCATCCCATTTCGGGCTGCTGTGACCAAGTAGCTGACCAGAAACAACTTCAAGAAGAAGGGGTGTTTCGGCTCACAGATTGGGGGTTCGATCCATCATGGNGGAACAATATGGCAATGGCATGAGTCGACTGGCCATGCTGTATCCTTAGTCAGGAAGCAGATAGCAAAGTGAAACTAGAGGTGGGCTATGAAATCTTAAGGCCCAATCTAGGAACCCCTTTCTCCAGTAAGGCACCACCTCTCAAGATTCCGTAACTTACTCAAAACAGCGCTACCTGGCTAGTAAGATGACTCGGGTTGTCACGTGCTCACTCTGCTGTAATGAACGTCTGAGTTTGGATCCACAGAACCCGTGGAGGAAGCTAGGGGTGACAGTAGGATCTTGTCATTCCAGTTACGGTGGCTGAGAATAAGACACCTCAAGCCTGTCAAATCACGAAGAGAGCTCAAGGGACACAGCTTTCATGAGTCACCACCCATGCTGGGCAGAGTAAGCCTTTCAGGGATGCNGCTGCCTCCAAGCCATCCCTGCTCCTGTAAGTAACCCCTCACAACACTTCTGTTAGCAAGCCCAATAAAGTCCCATCATATTGGACTTTTGTGAGGTTGTTACTTTGGTCTGTCTTGGGTTGCCTATCTGGGATGAGTTGACGCGTGTGTGCGTACGTGCGTGTGTGCGTGTGTGTGTGTGTGTGTGTGTGTGTGTGTGTGTGTGTGTGGTGTGTGTTGTCTCTCCCTCAGAAAAAGTGTCACAACATGCATGCACATGTGCTCACACCTGCACTCACAGGCACACACACACACACACACACACACACACACACCACTGCCACCTGCTGGGGACCAAGTATTCAAACACAAGAGCCTCTGGGGGTTAACGTTCAAACTATGACACTCCCTCTCTTTGTTCGTCATCCCTCTGGCACGTTTCAGTTGCTCCTGTACATTTCAACAGATTTCCTACAGAAAAATAACGATGCCTTTCCCTCTGCCCCTTCCACAGCAACAACAAAGGGCTCCCTTGGTTTTCTCACTGCTGTCTAAGGGAAAGCATACTCAGTCACCGGGTCTTAGCCACACCACGAGTCCCACTGAGGGCATGAAATAAAGTTCTCTCAGTTCTCTCTGGTCTGCTGTGAACTTGGCCTGGGGACTCACAAACGTCAGTCAAGTTGCCTCTAGAATCTGAGATCTGTGCTCANAAACATTGCACAATAAATAAATTCAATAAAGCTTGCTAGAGCCATTTCTGCAGAAGGCTATGAGGAACATCGGCGAGTCAGTCAATGGCTCTGCCACAGGGAAGGCAGAGAAAGCTCGCTGGGAACCAGGGCAGGGAAGAGTATTCCAGAAGTCAGAGAGCACAGCTAAGGCCGAAGCTTTGAGTTCTAATAGCACGCTGAGGCAAACAAGGGGGTAGAAAAGATTTGTTTCATTCATTATGGATTGTGTGTGCATGTGTGTGCGTGCACACACATGCACACGTGAAAGTGTGCAAGAGCACATACCACCCATGCATGTGGGTTTGGAAGGATCAATCCCGGGGCATCAGGCTTGGCAACACGTGCTTGAACTCACTGAGCCAGCTTGCCAGCTCGCTCTCTTTCTTTGTTTTGGAGATAGAATTTCATGCTGGGGTCTTTAAAAAACAAAGTAAAATGTTTTCTGTTCTCCTTGACTAATCAATTTGGGGTGAGAGGAATCTACAGTACCACTCTGTGTGATTAGACCAGGAAGCAGGGCTCCTTTTGGCTTTCCCTTCCTTTGGTCCATTTTTTTTTCCAAGGCAGAAGCGAGCATGAGATAAATCTCCCAGCCTGTCTCCCAGCACCCACATAACAAATCTCACTTAAGGCAGATTTAAAATGCAGTATTGTGGAGTGGTACCTATTACTCGCGACAGCACGATGCTCTTCCCCACAAGTCTGGTCACCATTATATATAATTTATGAATCCGGCCCCGAGACAAGCTACAGAGAAAATGAACACAGACTCCAGTGTCTGTGGTAATGAAATGGCTTTCTGGTTTCATGTCCCTCTGAGTTCATGCTCTCATTTCCATTTCTCGATTTCTCCCCAAATTTGTTACCAACGTGACGGACGCTCCCATTACAATGTCTTTCCCTCGACTCTTTCTCCCTGGCTTTCTCCCCTGCAATCCAGTAAACGCTGTGGCCTTTTGCAGGGCCATGCACTTATTTTCCAATTACCGTAGGTAAACAGGGGTGAACTGGCAATTGAATGGAAGCTTTCAACTCTTAGGATCAGATCTTCTGCAAAATTTCCACAATGGAGACATAAACATCAAAGCTGTCGTCTATGGAAATGACAAGTGTTGGGGGGGGATAATAATAATCTTTTCATGCAAAGGGTGATTCCTGCAGAGGCATCTTCACCCCAAAGCGACTTGGTGTCCCAAAAAGACACATTTCCAGGTCTGTCGGAGTGATGTTGTCATTTATTTTCCTTGAGAGCGGCTGCCCATCAAATCTCCATTAGCAGGTTGGAAATGTATTTAGGAAGCCGACAGGTAGTATTCAGAGGGCTAATGACCGCTGATTTATGAATACTGAGTGGCATTTCAGCAATTGGAGTNACAGTGATGGCTGGGGCTGCAGCCAGCTCTCCTCGCCATTCAAGCCGGAGCAATCATTCAAAGCCAGTTAAATGATTCTGATTTATGACCTTCACCTTCCGGGGTCCACTCGATTTGCTCTCCTGGTGTGTAAATTCCAAAACTGCAATTCCCCTGCACTCCCCAGAGAGTCCATTGAAGTCAGCATTATGCATGCACCAAGAACANGGGAATTCTCCCATCTCTTATTTNGCTCATTAAATTTGCTCAGTACATCCTGCAATTAAAATTTCATATAGATTTCTTCTTATGATTGACATTTGGCCTTGATGAAACAAGTTCAGATTTGGCCTCTCTGAAGATGGCAGGGCGGGGCTGGGGTGAGCGAGGAGGATCTGGACAGTGTTTCCAAGGAGGTGAGGAGGTACTAATGCTCTCATTAGCATTTTGAGCAGACTAAACTATGAAGGGTTGGCTCTACCCCAAAATGAAAGCCACTGGGGAGCCAGGCCAAGAACAAGAAATGAACCCAATCAGCTTTGGACACTGTGCTTGTTTGGTTCAACAAGGTTGAAGGAAGATACTCACCAGCTCCTAGATCAGACAGACATCCTTGTAAATCTTGTAGATCAGAACNTCTGTGTTTCAGCTACAGACCTGGTACCCAGAGGAAACAGAGCTTCCCCAGCAGGGCAGAGACACGANCATTCACAAATTTCTTCCTTCTACATGTTGCATAGGAGCTTTGAGGGGTGACCACNTGGCCAGATCTTGGCACATGAAGCATTAAAGAAAGCTAGAGCTAGGAGTTGGAGGAGGCTCAATTGATAAAGTCCTTACCTTGCAAGCACAAGGACCCAAGTTCATCTCCAGAATCTATATAAAAATGAAAAGTGAAGTGTGGTGGAATGTATGTGAATCCCAGCGTTTGGCTTGGCATCCTAGAATTACACTCATGGGTGACCTAGTTGACTATTCTTTCCCAAGTGCAAAACTGAAGCACACCGTGGGTAGGTTGGTTCATTCTTGAGTAGCACACTGAATGGCACACAGTGGGTCTAATATGACCCAAAATGCACAGTGGGTAGTTGTCTNACTCTTTCCCTAAAACATCCAACAGCACCCAGTAGCTCTACCGAACTTTAGGGATGGCGTCGAGCCATCAGTACCATTTAGAAGTATTACTTATATGTGAACAACTAAAGGGAGAGAGGATGGGCGATCCTGGATATGTTGTCTGCTATTTTCCATGGTATAAAATTTCCATTTAAAATTGAATATGGCCAAGACTAGGGAATTACCAGTATGCACTGCTCTTGCGGAGGACACAAGTTCAGATCCCAGCATCCACATCAAGTGGTACACAACTACCTGCAACTCCAGCTCTGAGGAATGGGACGCCCTCTTCTGNCATCCTTGGGTACCTACACCCACATGTGCACATACTCATCCACAGACACATATACATATAAACATAATTTAAAATAAGTCTTTTAAAATTGAGTATCTCCAGTTTTAAGCTAGTGACATGATGCCATTCATCTCATGAGACACCCACTTCTGACTCTCAACAGCAAAAGAAGGAATGAAGGATTAGCTTGGTCAGTAATGTGCTTGTCTTGCACACGTGAGAACCTGAGTTCAAATCCCCAGAACCNATATAAGACAAANNAGACACAACCATACATGTCTGTAGTGTCAGAGCCAAAGGTAGTTCAGAGGTAGAGTTCCTGCCTCAAACTGTCCAGTGAGATGCTGGGGGCATGGTTCAGTGGTGAATCACCTTCCTAGAATCCCCCAGTGAGGGGTTAGGGGCATGGCTCAGTGATAGAGAACTTACTCAGCATGTTCAAAGCCCTGGATTCCAATTTCAGCACTGTAAAAATATAAAAGGAAAAGGGATAAAGACATGGTTGGGGCATGAAGTTGTCCCTGCTTGGGTATCTCTAACATCTGCTGGACCTTTGGGAAGAGAAGGAGAAATAAAAGAGACAGGGACAAGAAGGGGAAGAGGGAGGAGGAGAGGGAGGGAAAGTGGGAGGAAGGAAGGAGGAAAGGAAGAAAGGAAAGAAGGAAGGAAGGAAGAAGGAAGGAAGGAAGGAAGGAAGGAAGGAAGAACAGACATTGACAGAATGTATTCTGGAATTTTAATGAAAAAGATCCAACTCCAGGCTCGGTCCTATCATCTCATGTCTCAAATTTGACTTTTTCAAAAGCTGTAAAACAGGAATTAAGCTCCTTGTCTGTCACAGGCTTCATGGAAGAGTTCAAGAAAATAGGACACAGGATGGTGCCTCCCACCCAGGAGTCATGTCCAGGAACTGAGTGAAGTTCACATGGCTGTCTCTCCTCCACACTGCAGGCTTGCCTAGGATGGCTCTCCTAACCTCAGAGCCAAGTTGGAGACAAAACACCATCTGACTTGCCCACTTTTCCCTGACTGGCTCAGGCCCAATCAAAAGCCTCCTTTGGCAAGTATTCCATTCCATAATTAGCCAATAGGCTTCAGTAACTCGTGGCCAACTGTTGTTTATCACTCGGATTCCAAAAGCCAGGCAGAATTGCACAGAGGACACGNGAAAACTTTCAACAGGCAAAAACCCATTGGGCAGGCACACATGTAAGGACCCTCTAGCACTGCGGGTAAAGGAGCTTCATTGCCCAGGAAGTGAGTTCTCTGCCTGGCACAGGAACCACGAGCCCATCCACCCTGAAGCGAAGCCAGATCCAGGCAAGTCAAGGCAATAAATTCTACTGGGGCNTTTTGCCTCTGTGTCTGCTGCCTCTCAGAGCATCCNCTTACCTTCTGCATCACCAAGNAAGAGTGGCCATGGCTCTAGGTTGCTGGGTTCATTTTCCCCATTGACTAATTAGAAGAATGGCAAGCAGCTCAGAGAAGAGTGGAAGTGATGTTCATTGGCAAGCATTACATCCGTCTGAACAGAAAGGAGAGCTAGAGCTGGAAGCCACTGTCTCTAAGAGGGCCTTGGTTTCTCTAGGATTTGGGTATCCCACTCCTAATGACTCCTCCTTCTTAAGCTTTGGATTTCATGTGTCCACTAATCCCTTCTATTACATTTATCGGTCCGTGTTTCTGTCCACAAACATAGGCGTAATCACACTAGAACCTCCTTCCTTGGCACATGGGTATAGAAAAAGTTGTCGCTTGGTTGGGATAAAACTCTTTCTTTACTTTGTGTTGTAATGGAGGAAAGAAGCTCACTGCAGGTGAGGGGAAGCACCTACTTCTGGAGAAATGTCAACCTACTGTGGAAGACAGAAAGGCAGAATGAGGCGATTCCCTTTGATCCNAAGGGGCCCGGGGCCTCAGCAGTGGAGTAGACTAGGGTTGACAAGTAGAAGACACAGCATGCTACTCAGCATCCATAATTCGTTTTCTTCACTTGATCTTTAGAAAGGGAACATTTGCAAAGAGCTTGGTCCCAGGCATGATGCTCGGGACATTTGGGAATAATTGGAACATAAAACATGGTTATGAGTCTTTGCCTAGGTGGAATATATTAATTCACACTAGGTAGAGAGGCTCCTGACAGACTGCTGAGTCCTTTCAAGGCTCCAGAGATGGGATGATTGGGGACAGCGAGGTACTGAAGAAATAATAAATGGACTGACACACGGACACACAGAAATGCTGGGTGGGTGGACTGGGCTCTTTGATGGGGAAACCACAGCACCCCAGAAGCTCAATGTTTTTCATTTAGCATTGAACAGAGAGGTGGATTACTGCACACAGCTGAACTGGAATTGAGGTTATTACAGGTAAATAAGGAGGCAGGGTCTACAGTGTGCAGCTGGATCAAGGAGGCGGGTTAAGCTCATTTCAGTAGGAATGGTCTCTGTAGGTGAGCAGTCTCCAGGCTATAAATATGCAAGGGAAGAAAACTCCACAGACATTTTCTGCACACGCTATCAATGTTCACACTCAGACCAGGAAGGAAGATTCTCCCATGTCCCTGAGCCTAGCCTGAGGAAGGCTTTGCCATTTCCCCATGGAGCTGAAGCTCTGGGGTCCTTGGCATAGCCGTGCCCATGTCAACAGCACACATTCACTCAGGACTTCACTCACTCAGGACTTCCTCTGCTCCCGACAACAGACCAAAGAAATAATTCCCTCCAAGTGTAGCTTGGTGAACCCGTGGCTTTATTGGGTTTACTCACAAGGGCACAGATAACTTGAACATCTTTGCTACCAAAATGGTACACGTGCCAGCATGGGTGGTTACTCACAATCCACCACACTGGAGCTTCCTGAGCAACATGCNGGCAGCTACACCACTGAAAAGAATCCTCTCACCTACCAATTCTTTGATTCTTATGTAACTTTGGGGAAGAGCCTAACAACTCTTCTAGGTTTCCTGAGCCTCTGGTTCTTGTAAGTTGCTTGGGTGTTTCAGGAGCTTTCCCCATTCCATGAAAGAATTCCCACTCCACAGGAAACCTCTAAAAAACTGACATATAAAGCAAGGTCACTGCCATCTAGGCATTTCGTTACATGACTGTTCCAGGAGAAATGGGAACAACTACTTGACACAGGTAGGTCACTAATGACAGGTGAAAGAATGAGTTTGTTTGAATTAGGAGCAGTGATGAGTGTTTTTTTACTTGCAAGAGCATGACAGTTGTACCTCCAAAAAGCCAGCCCCAANACAGACATGTAACAACTGGCAAAGGCTGCATCCTGGAGCTCCTTGCACAATTTTCAGGACGCTCCATGGAAAAGTCATCTCTCTGCCAGCAATTGCTACGGCTAATGCAGCCTTAGGAAGATGCCTAGTGACTCTTGTAGCTCTCTGAGACGTGCAGGTTTCCTGAACTTCCTGAACAGTGTAAATTGTGTGAGTTTCTTGAGCTTCCTAGAGCCATAAATTGCATGGATTCCCTGAGTCTTGTAAGTTGCATGAGCTTTCCCCCTCCCTACGGGAAGGAATGTTCCCATTCAGAGGAAGTAGCTACACAAGGTTACTCAATTTGGCAAGCAGACAGATCTGAAAACATTATCAAAATAATAAAACACCATAGCTACACAGACTTGGCAAGGACCAAGTATGAGCCTGGTGAGNTTAATGGTCAATCTTACCTCGTGGGAGACACTCAGGAGTGACTTCCTAAGAAGGGAATCACTTGGGTGGATATTTACGAAGCAGTCATGGGAAGCAAAGGCACTGATGTGTGCAACATTACCACAGCGCAACTGCTGATGACCACTCAGTTATCC
>LZPO01068677.1:1194659-1204776 GCA_001675575.1 Neotoma lepida
CCTCAGGCTTGAACAGAAAGCTCATTACCAACTGAGCTGTTTCCCCAACCATCCAACTCATGAATCAAAAACAAAACCAAAAACATGAAAGTGAAAACAAAAAAGTTCCAAGACAATCTAAGAGATNACATACACAATTTTGAGCATTAAAGCAATTCTCCTAACCTAGACTATAAAGTTAAACACGGGGATCATGTGAATTTTAAACAAGGATTGTGAATGATGACATATGTGGGAGAGAAGAAATCCTTGTCCAAGTTAGCTTTGTCAACTAGACACAGCCTAGAGTCAACCTGAGAAGGAAGTCTCAATTGAGGAACTGTCCAGATCAAATTGGACTGTGGGCATGTCTGTGGTGCGGGGAG
The DNA here is from genome assembly GCA_001675575.1 of Neotoma lepida. Classification (NCBI taxonomy): domain Eukaryota; kingdom Metazoa; phylum Chordata; class Mammalia; order Rodentia; family Cricetidae; genus Neotoma; species Neotoma lepida. Next base: position 1,195,025 of record LZPO01068677.1, read on the forward strand.
GGCGGGGGTCATCTTGATTGTTAATTGATGCAGGAGGGCCCAGCCCACTGTGGGCAGCACCATTCCCTAGGCAGGTGGTCCTGGGCTGTATGAGACAGCTAGCTGAGCATGAACCTGTGAGCCAGCAAGAAGCATCCTCCATGGTTTCTGCTTCAAGTTCCTGCCCTGCCTTCATTCAAGGATGGGCTGTGACCTGGTGTGCAAGCCATATAAACCCTTTCCTCTCACATGCTGCTGTTGGTCATGGTGTTATTACAGCAACAGAAGGAAACTAGAACAGTAGTTATAGGACAGGTGTAAATTTAAAGGCAAATATCTATAAGAGGCAAAGAGCTCTTGAGAATTAACAAGAAATAATCAACACCACAATGAAAAATGGAGTCAACAATGTNTGTCAAGAGCAAAGCCACANGACTGCTCATTGTCTGGAAAGATGCTCACNCTGGCTGCTAGTCAAAGAGATGCAAATTAAAACTTCAGGCACTACTNACACCTGGTATGAGCTCCTGGTAAGGGAGAGAGTCCAACATGAGGTGTTTCTGCCTTTGGGAAAATCCAGCTGGTAGCATTGATCACAAAATTAAAACTGGATCTCCCGTGACCCAGATTTCTATCCTACCAAGTGATGGTATAGAAATGAAACCCGCCCGCCGTCTGTGAACAGCAGCATTCACCCTGTGGCAAAAATCTGGACATCGAATAAATAGCTGAATAAGTAGCCAAATACTTAATGGTCCACCCACGCCATGGAGAGAGTATACAGCCTTTAAAACGAGAAGGGCCAGAGAGATGGCTCGGTGGGTGAAGGCCTGACNACCTGNGTTCTAGCTCTGGGATGCACACAGCAGAAGGAGAGCACAGACTCCTGCACACACACATATGCACATGTACACACACGTACATGCACGTACACCCATGCACGCAAAAGTAAATAAATAAACAAACATAACAACATTTCTAAAAAGAGGTCGCAGTCTGCCCAGAAGGTTGACAACTGGTGTTTCTCAAGCTTTGAGCCAAGATCACCCCACTGCACACCCAGGAAACTTTATGCTTNATAGATGCTTTGAGCATCTGTATGTAGAATCAACTAGAATCAACATCCAGAAAGCTGCAGACGATTGAACAGTTAAGTGAAGTTTCCTTAGCCTCCTTAGAACCAATATTATCCTCGGNGAGAAGGCTCTCTTTAGGGATGGTTCAGTGAGTAAGAGTTCTGCAAAAAAAGCATGAGACATGCAAGAATGAGAAACAGTACAGTTCAGAACCCGTGGAAATGCCAGGTGGGCATAGTGACCCATCTATGGTCTCAATATAGCAAGTGGAGATGAGCGTTACCAGAGAAAGCTGGGTAATGAGGCTCGCCAAAATGGTGAGCTCCAGCTTCAGAGAAAGACTCTGCCTCGATATATAAAGCGGAGAGCAATACATGAAGGTATCTGATGCCAACCTCAGCTACCCAAGTGGACACTCACACATGTGCACCTGCACGCATGCAAGCATATCCATCCACATGCGCACCACACACATACACATAAAACAATGCTCTCTGGGGGCTGGAGAGATTGTCGGTGGTTAAGAGCACTTGCTGTTCTTCCAGCAGGCCTGAGTTCTGTTCCCAGCACCCACATCAGGCAGCTCACNTCAGTCTGTAACTCCAGTTTCCTGGAATCTGACACCCTCTTCTGGCCACCATGGGCACCAGCACACATGTGGCATACACTCACACAGACACATACCCATACACATAAAAGAAACAAATTAAAAAACATAATACTCCCTCTCACTTTCTCCCTTCCCTTTCTCACTCTCCCTCTTCCTCTCTTTCCCTCTCCTTCTCCTTTTCCTTCTCTCTCCCCTCTCTTCCTCCTCANTTCCATGAAATAAGCAATTTCCCTCCACCTTACGCTGGCTGTCATGATGCTCTGCCTCATCATAGACCCAAAATGATGGAGTCAAGCGACCATGGACCAAAGTCCTGAATCCATGAGCCAAAGTACATCTTTCTTCCTTTAAGCAGGTATCTTCTCAGGTATTTTGCCACTGTGACAGAAAGCCAGCTAACACAACCTCCAGCTGGTGCATATCTCTGTATCCTGAAAGATCTACTTAAATTTTCTCTTCCTCTGTAGAGTTCCCAATTAGTCACCTCTTCCTCCTCGATGCTCTGGTAGCATCTGGGGCACATGCAACTGCAGTGCTCACCCGTCTGAGATAACGCATTCATCATTTTCTAAGTTTCTATTGTGACCCCTAAAGGGAGAAATTACATCTGATCTACCTTCTGTAGTCCTGTGGATACCTGGTATCTCCCCCAAAAGGCTCACGTGTTGAAGTCTCAGTCCCCAGCTGATGGCACTTTGAGAGATGATTGGCTCATGACGGGTCTCCCTTCTTCTGTGAATTAATCCATTAATGAAGTCAATATTGATGGCCATGTTGGGAAGAGAAAGAGGCGTAGAAGGCAGAGCCTCCNGGAAGGAAATAGATCACTTGGAAGGACATCTTACCCCTGATCACTTCCTNTCTCTCTTTCCTACTTCTTGTCTGCCATGATGTGAGCAGTCCCTACCATACACTCCCACTGCCATGACAGTCAGCCTCAGCTCAGGCTTGAAACAATAGAACTTGTCAAAGAAAGAGGGGAAGCCCTGAAACTACAATCCAAAATAGGTTTATACTTCATATTTTTTCCTCAGAAGTTTGCCACAGCAACCAAAAATCTACATACTTTTGTGACCTCTGTAACCTAACACTGAGCATAAAGTAAGTCATTCTTGGATGATTACTAAATGAATGAGGGGTTGGAATTCCAAACAAAGATTTGAACCTATCACCTAAACACAGAAAGAGACTACAAGCAGCAGAGAGCTCCTTAGACAATCATTCTCCCATCTTGCACAGTTCTTTGGTTCTAACAAATTGATTTAATAATGAAAATGTCTTCAATGGNGGCAATATGGCAAAAAGTAATTAACTCTGTAATTGAAATCTAGAACTTTACAAGAATTAATGTCAGAGCCAAATCATCCTTCTCAGCGAGGGTTGCTGAAAGAAGCCAACAGGCAGCAGATTGGCCAGCAAAGAGCTGAGGATGGTGTCACACGAACAGACCACATTGATGGGGCCAGCTCGTGTCTGTGTGGTGAGTAGTCTCCTTAATTAATGTGGAGGCGCCAATCAATGCTAGCCGGAGACACTTTGCACTATAAGAAGAAAGGGGTGTGTGTGTGTGTGTGTGTGTGTGTGTGTTTTACAAATGAGGTGTGCATGCATACAAATGTTTGTGGAGAGAAGAGGACAAACTTGAGCGGCATTCCTCAGGCATCATCCACCTTGGTTGTTTTTGTTTTTTCTTATATTGCTTTATTTTTGAGGCAGGGTCTCCCATTGGAACTTGCTAAGACTGAATGGCCAAGTCCCAAGGATCCCCTTTCTCCCATCTTCCCAGTGCCGAGACTACAATATGCACCACCACACTTGGCGTTTTTGCTTGGGTNCCAGGACCGGAACTCAGGTCCTCATGCTNACACAGCAAGCACGTTGCACACTGAGTTGTCTCCATGACCCCATGTTGTTTGTTTTATGAGCAGAAATTTCCACTACTATTTGTACTACTATGCGGCTCTAGAGGAAGCAAAAAGAGATTGTCGTTCAGGGTCACTATTGCTGTGATGAAACACCATGACCAAAGCAACTTGGGGAGGAAAGGGTTAATTTGGCTTGCACTTCTATATCAGTGTTCATCACAGAAGGAAGTCAGGACAGGAACTCAAACAGGGCAAGATCCTGGAGGCAGGAGCTGATGCAGAGGCCATGGAGAGGTGCTTGCTCCTCGTGGCTTGCTCAGCCTGCTTTCTTATAGAACCCAGGACCACCAGCCCAGGGATGACACCACCCACAATGCCCTGGATCTTCCCCTATCCATCACTAATTAAGACAATGCTCTACAGACTTATCTATAGCCCAGTCTTATGAAAGCATTTTCTCAATCGGGGTTCCCTCCTCTCAGATGACTCTAGCCTGTGTCTAGNTGACATAAAATTAGCTAGCACAGAGCCATAGTCTCCAAGTCAGTGAGCAAGATGCAAATACCAGAANAGTCAATAATAGCAGGATCTTTTNAAGATTTATTTTCTTTTTATTTATGGNTATGGGCATGTCTGTGTGGGGGTGTGTACATGACTGTGAATGTATGTGAATGCAGTACAGCCGAGACCAGAGGCATCAGATCCCCTAGAACAGTAGGTACAGACTGTCCTGTACCCTCTTACATGGATACTGGGAACTGAACTCAGGTCCCCAGCAAAAGAAGTATGAGCTCTTAACTGCTGAGCCATCTCTCCAGCCCACGAATAGCAGAAGAGCATTGGAGTCTGGGCATCCATCCATCTTCTCGGAGGCTCTGGAGTCTCACTTGACTACAAGCTTTTCTATGGATCCTCCCTGACTGAGAGTGTCGTGGAGGACACGCCTTCCCCGAGTTTCCACAGCTTTTCCTCCTCTGTAGACGCAAGGAAGCAATTGGTAAGTGGGTGATCAGTGATAACATACTGCTTGGCAGCAGATGGTATCTATATTTAGAGGCCCTTCAGAGGAAGAATTAATGCCATTAAGAACACATCACAGGCCAAGAAAATGAGAGTGGCAAAGTGTTCCAAACAGCTCATAAAACAAAAAAAGGAAGAGGAAAGAGAACCTTGCATTTGTGCCCCCTGAGGGAGCTGTAAGCACCCCCAAATTAACATGCTGAAGTGATAATNCCCAGACTTNGGCATATTGAATATACAGAACTTTGAAGGTCGTTGAAGAGGTGATTTAGGTAAAATGAGGTCATATGGGTGGGAACCAGTCCAATCTTAGTGGTGTCCTTTAGGGAATTAGTACACAGATACACATGGAGAAAGGGACAGATGGGACATGGAGAGCAACCACCTGAGGGCTGGGAGACAGGTGAGCAAGCAGAGAGTTTACTGTACAGAGGACTTGAGTTCAATCCTGGGAATCCACGTTAAAGATAAAAAGCTAAGTGTGGTGGCATGCTAGGGAAACAGNGAGGTAGATCTTTGGGGCTCCCTGGCCGTTCAACATAGTCTGTTTGGCCAGTTCCAGGCCAGTAAGAGCCCTGTCTAAAGAACAAAGTGAATAGCATTCCTGAGTAACAAAAGCCAGGCATGCTCTAGCCTGTAGCCTACATCACACACACGTCCACCTACATACACACACGTACCCACATACATACATACAAAAATGTACACATCAAAAAGAAGACAACTATAAGCCATGGAGAGTGGTCTTCAAGAGAACTAACTGTCCATCATCTTGACATTGGACTTCCAACCGCCAGAAAAAGTCCATTTCTGTTAGCTTTGTTATAGCAGCAGATGCCAACAAATGCTCGCAGAACATAGCAGAANGCAGAGAGATGAATGTCTGTGTTCAGCTCGATTTTTTCCCTTCTCCAGTCCAGGATCCCAGCCTAGGGTATGGCACCGCTCACATTTAGNGAATGGGACGTCCCACCTCAATTAACTCAAGCTGGAAACCCCCTGGTTTCAGACATGCCCAGAGGTTTCTCTTTCTTAGGTGATTCCAGATGCTATCGAGTTGATAATCAAGACTAGCCAGCAAAGCCTTGCACACACGCATTCACTCACGTGTTCGTTCGCTGCACACTTATTTAAGCACCTCCGATTTCCAGGGGAGGTAGCAACTTCCGGGAAAAGTCCCAGCTGAGAAGAATCTTGCAGAACCCGGCAATAAGAGAGTGTTTGGACAGAAAGCAAGTCTTCCAACTTCAAAGAATCCTTCCAGCGCATGAACAAATTCTGTGCTCTGCCAATCTGAAAAGGCAGGTGCTTCCTTAGAACATAGTGGAAGGAAGAGGAGGCAGGATCATCCCGGCAGTGGGAACTGGATAGACAGAGGTCATGATATTTAATCTCTATTATCAACTTGACAGGACCTAGAGTCACTAGGAGACAAAGTTCTGGGCTACTTCCTGTTAGGAATTATCTAGGTTAATTGAGGTGATGTGTCAGTTGATTGTCACTGTCAACTTGACACCAACTAGACCTGCTCAGGAAGAGAGTCTCAAGGAATTATCTAGGTTGGCCTGTTAGTATGTCTGTGGGGGATTGTCTTGACTGTTAGCTGAGGTGATGAAGCCCACCTTGAATGTGGGTGACACCATTTCTTGGGCTGGACCTTGGACTGCTTAAGAGTAAAGAAAGCCAGCGGAGCAGAAGTAACAGGCAAGCAGGCAGTGTGGATGCATTTGTCCCTCACTGCTCTTAACTACGGATATGATGCCTTGAGGTCCTGCCTTGCCTTCCCCTTGACGATGAACTGTAAATTTTGGATAAAAGGGGAAGAGAAATCAAGTCAAGAACTCAAAGCAGCTATAGTCAAGGGCAGAGGAAAACAAATGTACCCATGTTGTTTGCTTGCTTTCAGCCATTATCCTCCGTTCTTAGACAGCCCAGAACCACTGGCCCGTGGAATGGTGTTGTCCACAGTTGGGCTCTGTCAGTTAACAACCAAGACAATCTCTCACAGATGTGCTCAGGAGCCAACCTGATCAAAAATATAGGTCAATAAAACTCTTCCAAGTGACTCTAGGTTGTGTCAGGATAACAGTTAAAGCTAACCAGCACACTTCTGTTAGCATTCAGGCATCTGCGCTGGCCTGCCCTTGGGGAGCTGACAGGATATGTCATCAGCTACAGGCACTCCTGATGCGCATGCGCTTGTCAGTACTCAGGCAGTTCCCTGGCCTGCTCAGGGTCCTGACAGCAAACGTCATCAGCTACAGTGGCTTAAGTAGTCCCTGTGCGCATGAACTACGTCCCCTTATAAAAGATAACCCCCTCCCCGTCTCCTTCCCCTTCTCTCCTCAGCTCTCGACCCCTCTGTGCCCCCTCTCTCCCTTCCCCCAATAAAGCTCCCACGTGAGCTCTATTGCAAGTGTGACTTTCTGGCGCCCCTTGGCTCCAACCCAAGGCCACCCTTCTGCCATTTTTAAACTACAACACACTCCATGTTGAATTGTGTCTCCTGAAAACGCCGAGCCAAAGTAAACCTCTCCCCCACTCCCAGGATGGATGCCTTTGTCAGTTATTTTGGGCATAGTAACATATAAGTAAGCAGTACACATATACATATACACANATGCATATATACAAGAACACAAATGCACACAGGCATGAGCATACACACCTACACATGCATACTATTGCATTTGCACATGCATATTCACACACACACATGCACCTATAAACAGATACACACACCTGCACACAAACGCATATATATACACATACAGTAAACAAACACCTATGTACATACAAGCATGCACACATAAACAGACAAAAATATACACATGCACATAAATGCATATAGATACACAATACACACACGTGCACACGAATGCATATACATCCACANTCCACACACAGGCATGCACATATAAACACANACATATAGATGCACACAAATTCATATACATCCACAATATACAAACACATATGTACATATTAGCATGCACATATAAACAGATAAAAAATTACACATGCACATAAGTACATATAAATACACAATACGCACATACACAAGCACACAAATGCATACATATCTACAATACACACACAGGCATGCACGTAAAAGCAGACACATACATACACGCACACAAACCCATATACCTCCACAATACACAAACACGGGCATGCACGTATAAACAGACACACACGTTCATGCACACAAATGTGTGTCCCTACAGCTGTATGCACTTACACAACCTCTATCTTTTCATGGGAAGGCAGGAGGTGGTGCAGTCTATTATTTAGAGAGGCTCTGTTGCTTTAAATTGAGGGATTTGAACAAATCACATTTGAAATTGAAAGGGGATGAAGTAGCCAGATGCATTCTCTATTTAGGGAAAATAATGCATGTATTCGATTGCTACCATCCCTGTTTAATCCCACTGCGGCTTAAAATAAAAGACCACAAGCTGGGCAACACGAAAGTCCTCCAATTGCTGAGCCTTTGCTAGGAGGCTGGAGGGGCTCATCTGTAGAATTCTTGGTTTTCCATTAAGATCCAAGCCTTTTCTTTCCCTCAATGAGTGAAAACCGTGCGTCTGAACAACAGCTGCGTCTCATTCTCTTCCTGCTCATTCATTCAAGAGTCCATTTGGAAACCAGGCTGGTTAATAAGGTTTAGACTGGAAAGAAATCAAAGACTGCATTCACGAGCATAGGGAGCGTGATGGTTAGTTTTAAATGTCAACTTACAGCCTGGAAAGACTCACCCGAGCAAAGAGCCTTAATTGAGGAACTGCCTAGACCAGGTTGGCCTCTGGGCATGTGGGGGGTTGTCTAGATGGTTAATTGGTGCAGGAGGACCCAGCCCATTGTAAGTGGCACCATTCTCCAGGCAGATGGCCCTGATCTGTATGAGACAGGAGAAAGCGGGATAAAAGCTAGCTAACGAGAAGAAGTGGGCAGCATGGGTGCATCCCTTTCTCTCTACTCTTGACTAGGGGTGGGATGTGACTGGCAGCGCGAGTTCCTGTCATGGCTTCCCTGAAATAATTGATTGTGACCTAGAAGTAGAAGGCAAGCAAACCCTTTCTCCTTCTATGCTGCTTTTGGTCAGGGTATTTTATCACAGGAACAGAAATGAAGCTAGGGCAGAGGGCATAGCAGAAGTCCAGGAGAGAGTCCTGTTCACCTGAAAACAAAAAAGGCACAATGGATAGTCTGGGAGTTCAGGAAAATGCTAGATTCAGGGATCCTGGGGCAGAGGCTTGACTCTTAGTAGGAGGGAGAGGCAGGAAGAGATCACGAGTTTATATATATATATTTTTATATGTGTTTTATATATGTTTTATATATACACATTATATATTTTATATTATATATTTTACAAATTTATATATAAATTTGTTATGCTTTTATTTATGTAAAAATACATTGTATAATTACATATTATATATTTATATATTATTTCATATATATATTCTAAAGACTTTCAGATCTGCCAGTATGAGTGGTGAACTCTGACAGCATGGTGTTGGGATCTTGGTTGAAATCCTCAGGCACCATGTGACATTGGACTAGAGCGGTTATGCTTTTGGAAATCTCTCTTTATAAATGGGCTGCTAATGGCACGGACACACTCACACAGTTGTTTTGATAGTTAAGTGAGATGATGCATGTAAAATGTTGGGCATAGATCCCAGTGTGTATAACTGCTCAATAAATCATGGGCAGCAGGCCAGCCAGCTGGCTCAGCAGAAAAAAAAAGGATTCTTGCCACACACACACACACACACACACACACACACACACACACACACACACACAGGATCCACATAGTAGAAGAAGAGGAACAATTCCTGCAATTTGTTCTTTGACATCCACATGTGCCCTGTGGCACACACATACACTCACACACAAATAAATAAATGCCCATCATGAGGATTGCTGCCATAGATGCCCCCTTTGATTAAATCTGGAAAAACCAAGGGCTGTAGAGANGATTCAGTGACTGAGAACACTCTCTGCTCTTGCAGAGGACTCATTAGGATCCCAGCACTCATATCAGGAAGCTCACAACCTCCTATAATTCCACCTCCAGGGTATCTGATGCCCTCATCTCCCATCTGAGGGCACCCTCATACATATGGTATACACACACACACTGAAAAATAAATAAATCTAAAAATAATTAAAATGAAACAAATTTTTTTT
>LZPO01068677.1:1210265-1224299 GCA_001675575.1 Neotoma lepida
GTTTATTATCCCAGCATGCTGGGGCCTGCCAGCCCATACAAAGGCAGACAGTGAAGACTCTGAGAGAGATGTGTGGGCTCCTTTTAAGCATAGCCAAGGGGAGGTCCTAAGGCAGTTAGGTCACTTTAGATGTGATTGGCTCAAGCAAGTGGCAATCATATCTGTACATTCTAATTGGCCAGGGCTAGTTAGAGGCTAGTCAGGGTGCAGTTTTCCATTTTGGGGCAGGCCTGGATGAGTCCCTGGCTTTGTCCTTGAGCTGCTGTGGAGGCTGGCTGGCCTACCACATACTGAGTATGGGGCTGGCTCAGTGGCCCAGGCTTAGTGCATCCTATCTCCTTGTTGTCCCTGTTGTCAGTGACAAGAATTAACTGACGTTTGTTTGTGGTACTTCCTCAGAAACTGCCTGCTTGGTTCCATAAAGCAGAGACTGAGGCCTAGTCCTCTGAGAGAAGACTGAGCAGCCTGTTAATGGTGTCTGCTTGGTCCTCTCGGTCATAGCAACTCACCTGTAAGTCCAGGCTCAGAAAGNAGAGACAGGGCATCCCCAGAGGAATTTAGCTAACAAGACTAGACATATCAGTGAATCCTGGCTTTGATGGAGAGATTTTTCTCATTGAACAGGGTGAGAGAAAGATTGAGGATGATTCACAGCACCAACTTTGGACCGCCAAGCGTGCACAGACAAGCACGAACACTTGAAACTGAAAAGGCAGGGGAAGAAGGCTTATTTTAGCTCACTGTTACGGAGGTTTCAGTCCGTGGTCAGTTGGACTCCAGTGCTTGTGGCAAGGCAGAACATCATCANGGAAATACTCAGCAAAGAAAGCTACCTCTTGGCAGCCAGGGAACAAAAACAGAGAAAGAGGAGGGCGAATACCCCTCTTAAAGGCACACCCCCATAGGATCAAACTTCAAATTCTTAAACATCCCACAACCTCCCAATACCATCTGTGATGATTAATCTTCTTGACCTAATTGGATCTGGAATGAACTAGGAGCNGTGCCTCCAAGAGGGTGTNGAAGGGAATTTCCCAGAAGGATTAACTGAGGGGAATGACAGGCCCTTTCCAAGAGGGAATGGAAGCTTCCAGAAGCCCAGATACAAATAGTAAAGCCTTGAAAAAAAATCCATCTTCCCTTTGTACCATTTCCTTCCAGAGCTCTCTCCCTTCCAAACTGCCACCTGTTTTNAAGACAAGGGCTAGGTTTTTTAAGTGTTTTATTTGTTCATTTATCAGTGCTGGGGTTGAATCACTGACCCAAACTCCCAGTCTTTTATTTACTCCCCCACTGAATGTTCCCAGAGCCTAGAAAAGGCTGAGCCACATGGTAGAACTTTGCTTAACAACTAGATCTATATAGCTTGACCCCCCCCATCACATTTCCAACATTTACCTATCCTTCAATTCCCATACCTCACTTGAATGCCATCTGCTCCCCTCTCATGAAATTACCTTTTATCTCTCAAAGCTGTCATGCATGATGNATATCCATCTCTCTCTACACTTTTGTCTACCTAGAATCATCCCTAGAAATGGACAACAGGACAAAGCAGAGACTGTCAAATNCTNAGCCTGTGACTATAGTTCCCTGCCTTTGGGGGCAAATAATATTTTATGAGAAGATGTCCATACACATTTGTTTATGTATTGTGAACAGCTGTTTTGGCACTGCTAGGGCAGCCCTGAGCAGGAGCTACTGAGACCATAGCAACTAAAGTGTTTGCTTTAGGGCTCTTTACAGAAAATTGCTGCTAACCTTGTGTTAGAGCAAAAGCACAGGNTGGGGAGGAGACAGACCTCAATATGAACCCTGCACTGCTCATTGGTGTGCATATGTGGACATTAGTAAGACAGATGTGTGCATAGGTAGATTAATGATGGATACATGCATATAGATAAAATAGATATGACAGATGATTGATGGAGAGATGATAGATGATGGGTACATGATTGANAGATGATAAACAGAAGACACACAGATACTAGATAGATGATAGGTAGATAATAGATGATAGACAAATAGATACATAGATAGGCAGATAGGTAGATAGATGACAGANAAACAGATAGCTATATAGATAATAGATAGATAGTAGATAGATGATAGATACATAGATGATAGAAAGAAAATGGATGATAGGCAGATAGATGATAGATAAATAGATAGATAGATAGATAGATAGATAGATAGATAGATAGATAGATAGATAATAGATAAACAGATGATTGAGAGACAGATGTGCCTGGAATGTTGGCAACACCTGTCTCTGCATATATCTGTGACAGAATTTCCATAGACAGACCATGAAGATTCTGACCTGATCCATGGTTTTATCCGTGGATGGATTCAAAATTTGAAGGATATGGGATTTGGTTGGAGAAAGTAAGTCCCTAGGGGTAGGCCTTTGAACACTATGCCATGCCCTCTGCCACTTCCTGTTGTGTTTCTGCTTCCTGGTTAGCATAGGGATTATATGATTGGCTACATATACAGTCTATATGAACTTCACATTACTATAACAGAAGCCCTGAACTTCACTCACCAGCAATGGAAAACCACCACATGTTCTTGAGTAAGACTGTGGATTGGCCAGATAATGAAATACCTGAGACAGGCTATGTGGTAGTTGGAATGTTATTGACCCCCATAATCTCATAGGACATGATACTATTAGGAGATGTAGCCTTGTTGGAATAGGTGTAGTCTTGTTGGAGGAAGTGTGTCACTGTGGAGGTGGGATTTGAGGTCTCAGATATGCTCAAGATACATATCGCAGTGTCGCCGACCACTTCCTGTTGCCTCCAAGATGTAGGACTCTCAGCTACTTCTCCAGCACCATGTCTGCCTGCATACNGCCATGTTGCACCATAATGATAATGGACTGAACCTCTGAAAATGTAAGCCACCCCCCAATTAAATGTTTTTCCTTTAAAAGAGTTGCTGTGGTCATGGTCTCTTCACAGCGATAGAAACTCTTACTAAGACAGGCTATTTAACATGGAAAGAGGGCTTATTCAACTAAAGAGTTTTGGAGGTTCAAGGTCCAAGTGATGTCATCTGGAAGTACACGAACAGGTTCACTTTCTCCATCACTTAAAGAGTTAAAAGTTAAGAAAGACACATTAGCAGAAATCTTGGGGAGTTCAAGGATGCATAGAAAATTGGGGGCCCTTTGTGGGGTTCTTAATGGAAGGACAGATTCAGATGGAAGTTTGAAGATAACTGGTTAGCGTTTAAAAGGAAGAACCCGGAGCAGATAAGCTATACATCTCGAGACTGCTTGGGAGGGAGGAGGAGAATGGAGAAGAGAAAAATCGGAAACTGCTTCAGCCAGCATTAGGCAGCATGGTGGCCAGGCATCTCAGCAGGCAGCCATGTGACTGGAAGCGAAGCTTCAGAAAAAGAGCTAAGTGGCCCAAAGTATTAGTTAGAAGTTCACAGTAGGTTCTGCCAGCATTATTTAAATTTAAAAAAAAAAGGCCAGAAGGGAGGAAAAAGAAATACTACGTTTTTCTGAGTTGAGCCTCAGAAAGGTGAACAGACCCAACTGAACCTCACCATGGCTCAGGTCCTCAGGACTTCACCTCCAAGGAGGCAAGAATTCTGGGAAGGAAAGTGCATTATNTTAAGGTGAACCCACCTTTCTAGGGATGACCCCTTGAGAGGACCCTGATCTGTGCTGCTGGATTAGCCCTTAGGGAGAGACAGGGTGGTGTCTCCACCTAGCGGTGGATTCTATTCTTTACACAGGCAGAGACAGCAAGCGTCCTTNCTTGACTGTATCACTGAAGGACCAAAAGTCAATGGCAGTGTGTATTGGAAGCAAGAAAGTGCTTGTGTCTTAGTTTCTTTTATTAGCTCATATCGACTATACATAATAACGGGTTCCATGTTTTCATATACGTATGTATTGTATTTTGGTCCTTCACCACCATCACCCTCTCTTGTCCCCACCCCCACTCATCCCCTTCCTCTTTCCAACCGGCCTCCTCATCAATGCTCATGTCTTTTTCTTTTCTTTGGGTGACTCAATGAGTGTCATTAGGATTTCTTAAAGGAGCATGGATACAGTGTTATTTACAGGAACGTGGGCACCTTACCCATGGCTACATCACTAAAGAAAATGTCTCTCCCTTCCCCAGCAACTGTTAACCACATATAGATCCTTGAGGGAGGCTTGGGAGACCCTCCCCAACTTGTGACAGGCTGTTTGGAGGCCCAGTCTTGTGGAAGTCGTGTGTAGGGAGCTGCTGTGGGTTTGTGGCCGTGTCATACCCAGATGATGGGGCTCCTCAGCACTCCATCCTTTCTCTAGCTCTTATGTTCTTTTTGCCCCCTGACTCTGACTTCTGCAATGTTCCTTGAGCCTTAGAGAGAGAGANATAGNTGTCCCATTTAGAGTTAAGCATTGAACAGTCACATGAAAGTGATTTTATCTTGAGTTAGGGGCAGNGAATAGGAGGCTTTCAAAGCAGACTTCCTGTGGAATCTGATGACACACCCCACAGTGACCTAAGGGCTGCCCAATAGATCTCACCTCAAAGGTGAGATACCAGTGGCATCATCTTGGAGAGTGAGCCTTGAGCCATGGGGAACTCAAGAATAACTGCTATAACCCAACTACAGTACTTATGAAAACAGAAGTAAAGAAAGACACCATCGTTTTCATATAGATGCTTATGACAAGCCCANGGGGTAAAACGGGTTTTCAGACCAGAATCAGGTAGCAGACAGGGGTTTCCATGAGAGTGTGATCCTGAAGTGACTGAACATGCTATCTCCAGTGTGTAAAGGGAGTGTTCACTGAGAGGCAGGGCTTCTGCATCCACTTTGTAAACTGTGGTCTTCGTCACTTGAGGCTGGGATTGCTGGAGGAGGATTATAGGTGTGAGTTGCTGTGCTCCTCATATATGTTTTTTATGGTGGTGATAATGGTGGTGGTGAGGATGGTGGTGGTGGTGGTGGTGGTGGTGGTGATGGTGATGGTCGTGGTAGTAGTGGTGATAATGGTGGTGGTGGTGGTGATGATGGTGGTNGTGGTGATGGTGATGNCGATGATGGTGGTAGTGGTGATGGTGATGGTGGTGGTGGTGATGGTGATGACGATGATGGTGGTAGTGGTGATGGTGGTGGTGGTGGTGGTGATGGTGATGACGATGATGGTGGTAGTGGTGGTGGTGGTGATGGTGATGACGATGATGGTGGTAGTGGTGATGGTGGTGGTGGTGGTGGTGATGGTGATGACGATGATGGTGGTAGTGGTGATGGTGATGGTGGTGGTGGTACTGTTGCTACTTTTAAAACAGGGTCTCATATAGCCCAGGCTAACCTGAAACTTGCTATGTAGCCACAAATAACCTTAGGTTCCTGATTCTCCTGACTCTGCATTCAAAATGCTAGGATTGCACGCCTGTGGCCTCAAACCTTAGTTGCTTTTGTTCTTAATGTACATGTACTTGTTCTTATATGCACAGTAAAGTAAGAGCACTCNATACACACCTACAGTGGGTTACGACCAAATGGGAGCAATATGCTTGTCTGTGACGTGAAACTCTAAACCCTTCCCTTTTGCAATCTGTAATAAACGGTTATGGGCTATGGGTACCAAAATGGAATTAGATGACAGGAATTGTATTGAATGCACCAGAGAATAAGTTTACTTTTATTGACTTGGGGTAGAACATAAATTCAGACCTGTCGAGGTAATAAAGTTAGTGAATGATAGGAAGGAATTAGTCAAACCCTTTCAAAATGAAATGAGGGAAACCAGGAAGATCCGAGCACTGACTAGGATCCAAAACAAACAGCCAGCTCCAAGATCATGCCTTTCATACTCAATCTTGTGTGCTTTAATCATTTACGGCCTTGGACGCAGTTCTTCCATGAAGACAAGGGCTCCAAACGAACACAAGGATAATGAATGTGAAAGACCATTATATTTAATATTCTAATATCATGAATGCAGCAGCCTCAGCTAGAGAGCAAAGACTTTCCAAATTCATAATTTCTTGCTCNGACACACACCATGAAATGGGCTTTCTAAATCACAGGGGCACGTTCCAGCATCTCCTTTATTAAAATAATCCTATTTTATTTCTTGGATCTGTGCAGCCTAAGCAAGCATTCTAAATATTTAAGACATTGGAGGAGAACATGCTAGGGAATGTGTGGCTAGCAACCTGCTGCCCGCCATCTAGCTATGCTGAGAACTGGCCTCAAAGTCTTCTTGTCTTGGGCACTGAGGAGATGGCTCAGCAGTTAAGGGGACTTGCTGCTCTTGCAGACAACTGGGGTTCAGGTCTCAGCATCCACATAGTGACTCACAACCATCCATAACTTCAATTTCAGGGTATCCAAAGACCTTTTCTGACCTTGCTGAGCACCAGGCACCCACATGGTGTACATACTTCCATGCAGGCAAAACATTCGTCCACATAAAATAAAATAAACATATCTAAAAGAAATTAAAGAATCATCTTGGCCTTGGTCTGCATAATGAATTTCTGTGAATACACTGTGTTGGGATGTGTGTATGTGTGTGTGTGTGCGCATGTTTCTCTGTGTGGGGTGTGTATGCATGTGTATGCAAGTGTGGTGCCTGTGTGTAGAGACCAGAGGTCAGAGGTTAACACCTCAGGTGTCATCCACCTTGAATTTTGAGATAGGGTCTCCCACTGGAATTTGGGGCTTGCCCATTAGGTTAGGTTGGCTGACAACAAATCCCTAGGAATCCTCCTGTCTCCACCTTTCCAGCTGTAGGATTACAAATACAAACCACCATGACCAGCTTTTTACATGGATTTGGGAGCTCAGACTCAGGATCTCAAGTTTACACAGCAAGTACTTTACCAATTGAGCATCCCCCAAGCCTAGATGTCCTCCTTGATTTGNNTATTCCATTTTATCTGCAAATGAACAAAGGACTGATAGAGACACTGTAGTGGTGTGAATAGGAATGGGCCCCATAGATCATGTGTTTGAATGCTTGGTCACCAGGGAGTGACATTATTAGGTGTGGCCTTGTTGGAGTAGGTGTGACTTTGTCAGAGGAAGTGTGTCACAAGGGGGTGGACTTTGAAGTCTCAGATGCTCAAGCCTGGCCAGTGTGTCACAGTCTCTTCCTGCTGCCTGTGGATCCAGATATAGAACTCTCAGCCGCCTCTCCAGAACCATGTCTGCCTGTGTGCCACCATGATTCCCGCCATGATGATAATGGACTAAATCTCTGAACTGTAAGCCAGCCCCCAATTAAACATTTTCTTTATAAGAGTTGCCATGGTCATGGTGTCTCTTCACAGCAATAGAAACCCTAAGACAGACACACTCATTATGTTCCATCTGAGTTGAATCTTTATGATCAATAGCTACATTTAGGGAAATAATTGATAATTTGATTTTTAATAGAGTCTGCCTGAATGACTGCTCATCTACAGAAACCACTCTCAACCTTCATTTTTGTCTCTGAAGAAATCAAAGCATGCATGAAGACTATTCTGGTTTCATTTTCTTGCTATGACAAATATCACGACCAAAAGTAACTTGGGGAGGAAAGCTTTTATTTGGCTTAAAATTCTAGGTCACAGTCCATCATTGAGGGAAAGCAGGGCAAGAATTCAAGGAGGAATTTGAAGCAGAAATCTTGGGAGGAACACTGCTGTCTGGCACACAAACAGGATCAGGCTTAGCTAGCTTTCTTATACAGCTCAGGACCACTGGCCTAGGGAATGGTGGCACCCCCACAGTGGCCTGGGACTGCCTGTATCAATTAATAGTCAAGGCAATCCTCCACAGATATGCTTATAAGCCAATATGATCCTACATTGAGACTCCCTTTTTAGTTGACTCTAGGCTATAGTCAGAAGTTTTCCTGTGTCCCGCCCAGTCTTGCAGCCACTCAGACCCAAGTAAATGCACAGAGGCTTATATCAATTATGAACTGCATGGCCATGGCCTATGGCTCAATTTTCTTGCTAGCTAGCTCTTATAACTAAACTCAGCTCATTTCTATTAATCTATATGTCATCACGTGTTCTGTGGCTTTTCCTGTGTGCAATTACATGCTGCTCCCTGGACAGCAGGATGGCGTCTCCTCTGCCTCTGCCTTTCTTCTTCCTGTCTCTCTCTTAGATTTCCCACCTGCCTATAAGCTGTCTTGCCATAGGCCAAACAGCTTTATTATCAACCAATCAGAGCAACACATATTCACAGCATACAGAAAGACATCCCACAGCACTAGGCTGTGTTACTTTGACAGGTAAAACTAACTAGGACAAAGACTATGTTCTTAGAAGCACCTAAAGCATTTGTTAGCTATGCATAAAGAGTAATCCACATGATGTGTCAAAATCATGTGTGCTTTTTGGGGGGAATAGCACTTCTCTGTACACTGAGGTCTTGAACACTTGGGAAGTGTCTTCTGTGGGTCAGGTCTTATTTCCCAATCTTTGTATCATTCTCTCAATGTCGTTAGATGGGGCTTTGGAAAACATTCTGCAGGTAAATCAGCCAGTGTGATGTCCAGAAACAAGGATTCTAGGTAAGTGCTCGAGAGCTGAGCCACACCTTAACCCCTCATTGAGGGATCCTAGGCAAGCATTCTGCCTTTGCGCCATAATCCCAATACCTTACAGCAGGCTNGCAAAGTGTTTCCTGTGTACATTTACTGAATTCCAGGAAGCATTCATCACAGAGGCTTTTCTGTTCCTGGTGTGGTTAGATAGCCTCTTGGTGGAGGGCACTTCCTGTCATATCCTCCCTGGTGGAACGCTGCCACTGCTGGCTGGCAACACAAGCATGCTCAGGCTTAGCTAGCTTTCTGATACAGCCCAGGACCTAACCATTGACTAATTGCCTAGACAATCTGTCCTGAGCATTTATCCCCTGAAAGTATCGTTCTTGACTGGATCATTTAATTCTCAAGCTGCCTTCGACGGATGGGAAAGCCATTTGACTTGCAAAGCTGATTACAAATTATTTTCTGATTACAGATTTATTTTGTTTGTGACAAGACGCTTCCCGCTAATTGCTAAAATAATCTTGGAGGCACTTGCCTCCCAACACCTCATTTATTAGCCCGCTGTAGTTTCTCTCTCATCCGTGTTTTCATCCTTTTTTATTTATTTTAAACACCTATTTACAGGATCATTAATCTTCATCAATATCTCTAGGGCCCTTGAGAAACAACTGGTCTGGGCTATAAGAAAATCAGGAAACTAGTAAAGGCCCTGGGATGGGGCAGGGGGCGGATCTTTCAACAGAGAGAAGGTAGAACACACAGTGATGTAAAGAGGAAAGAGGAAATCGTGGAATGGGATAGTTNACATGGGGGAGGGAGAGGGAGGAAAGACTAGAGGAAGGAATACATGGAACACAATAAGTAGCACTAAAGACCTTTTCAAAAAGTCATATGGGGATCTACTACTAGAGAAGTTTCCTAAAATATATACATACATGTGTAAAAAGCNTTCAAATTGGATTACCCTATAACAGAGCAACAATGCCTCTACTAGACACCACAGGTAGACAAATAGAAAGCCCAAGGCTGTGAATGGGTTACCTCTATTAGGCTTACTGGCCACAGGGTTCTGTAGATTTCCAAACAGACTATTGTTGATGCTATTGGTTGCCCTCCAGGATGCTACAGGATGACCCGATTGCTAAAGATGCCACATACTTGAAATCATAGAACATGGAGAAACAAAGCTAGTACTGACCTGGAAGCTTGATCCATACTGGCTAGACTGCATAGTGCTGAAAGGTGCCGTGCACACTGCTAGAGGAGAAAAGCAATCATCAGTCTCACTCAGTGTGAACCCTATGAGCTACAGTACTAACTGGCTTGGTAAGATATGCCCACTGGTACAATAGTGGCACAAACATTATGGGANTAACTACACACTTTCTGATTGGATTTAAGAGCTGCCCCATAAGATGGAACCCATATTTGGCATCATTAATGGGGCCAAAAACCTATGCCCAGATATGTCATAGACCCTAAGGAACAACCTACCACTAGGTGATTCTGCTAAATGATTATAGTATTAAACAAACTCCCAATGACTTACTGGTATATCCATGTACTAGTGCTTCTCTCAGCCCTCATCAAAAAAGCTTATTCTTGTAGTAAACAGCAACTAAGGTGGAGACTGACAACTGGTCAACCTGCAAAGACCAAGAGGCTCTGGATTATTCAGCCCTAAATGGGACATCTTTTTTCTCAGCAAAGAAAATACTTTATAAACAGGCAAAAGTGATAAAATAACATTAAATATGGTATCATTGGAAAAAACAGACTGTTCAAAAAATTAGAATCAGCATAAACTAAAAACTATAATTAAAAAACACTAAAATTTTAGTTATATTTTAACACAATGGACCTGCTCCATGATCTTTGTTCTGAAAAACTGAATCATATTTAAAATGTTGCTAAGAATAGAATTCCTTTTTTAATTAAAAATAGTTTTTTCATACAATATATTCTGATTAGTTTCCCCTCCCCCTAGTCCTTCCAGTTCCCTGCCCACTCATCTCCCCTCCTATTCACATCCACACTCTTCCTGTCTCTCCTTAGAAAACAAACAAATAATAATAAAATTTAAAAAGATAAAACAAAAACAAATCAAAATAGGACAAAACAAATGAAAGAAAAAGAGCCAAAGAACCGCTATGGACACAGAGACACATACATTCATGCACACAGGAACCCCATAAAAACACAAAAATGGAAGCCATAAGATATACACAAAGGACGTGGGAGTGAAAAAATAAAATAAAAAATAAAATGCTTTGATAAAACATTATGAGATGAAGAACCTCCAAAGAGGCCACTGAGTTCATTTTGTGTTAGCCTTCTACTGTTAGGCATGGGGGTCTACCCTTAAGAATTGTTTGTTTCCCCCGTGAGACTCCTGTGACAAAAACTAAGTTTTCATTTGCAAGTAGCTATCAATTGAAGATAACTTCTGGTTCAGGGAAAAATTACAGAATGTTTCATGAATTTGAGTGTCATTCTTTCACTGGGGCCATGCTAATCTTCTCTGTATTTGTTCCAATTTTAGCATATATGCTGCCAAAGTAATCAGTAAACGGTGCATGTCTTAGTTAGGGTTTTATTGCTGTGAAGAGACACCATGACCACAGCAACTCTTTATAAAGGAAAACATTTCATTGGGCTGGCTTACAGTTCAGAGGTTTAGTCCATTACCATCATGGCAGGAAGCATGGCAGTGTACAAGCAGACATGGTGCTGGAGAAGTAGCTCAGAGTCCTACATCTTGATCCTCAGGCAATAGAAAGTGAACTGAGTGTCATGCTGAGTGTAGCTTGAGCAAAGGAGACCTTAAACCTTACCCTCACAGTGACACACTTCTTCCAATAAGACCACACCTACTCCAACAAAGCCACACCTCCTAATAGTGCCCCTCCTTCTAAGCTTATGGGGACCCATCACATTCAAACTACCACAATACATTTACATCATACCCTCTTCCCAAAGTTCAGNTGTCATTCATTGTCATGGAAGAGGGGACAGAAAGACTGNAAGAACCAGAGGTAATGAATGACTACACAGAAGCAGCATTTTCCAGGCACAACAGGGCAGTTGCATGTATGAACTCACAGTGGTTGTGACAGCGTGCACAAGACCTGTGCAAGCTCTAGGCAGACAAAGACTCATGGAGAAGGGCAGGTGGGGATGAAGTTTCACCCCTAACTGAGGAGCTATTGGCAATTGACAGCCCCTAGGGGAGAGGGTTTTCTTTAGGAGTGTGACCTCTGCTAGATCAACCACACTCCAGGGGCTGGCCCCATGTCCAAGAGTATTTGGACAGCACAAAATGGATCCTGTGGGTTTTAAAAANGAAACAAGAAAATATGGGGTTAAGTAGGTAAGAAAGTGGAGGTAGATCAGAGAGGAGCAGTTGAAGGAGGATGTAAATGTGATCAAAACACAGTTATGAAATCTCAAAAAGAATTAATAAAAAGAATACTTAAAAAACATGGAATCGGTGGGCTAACCCACACCTGTAATCCCAACATTCAGGATGGTGAGGCAGTAAGATCCCAATTTGAGGTGAGCCTGGGTTACATAGTATGTTGTGGGATAATCGTTTTGCACACTGTGGAGAAATGTCTTTGCCAAGGCACCTTCTGATTGGTTTAATAAAGAGCTGAATGGCCAATAGCTAGGCAGGAGAGGATAAGTGAGATTTCTGGGGAGAGAGAGGAAGAGGAGGAGGAATCTAGGATTTCACCAGCAGACTCGGAGTAACTCGGATGTGGAGGAGAGGTAACCAAGCCATGTGGCAGAACGTAGATTAAAAAATATGGGTTGACTAAGAACTAGCTGGCAACAAGCCTAAGCTAAAGACCAAGCTTTCATAATTAATCATAAGTCTCTTTGTCATTATTTGGGGCCTGGTGATCCAAATATAGTCCAACAAAAAAGCTTACCACAATAGTGAGATCCTATTTCNGGTGGGGGTGAATCCCAGTTAACAATTGACCATCCATCTTGGTCACCAAGTTGTTGGTCAGGGAACAACGAAATGTCCTCTCAGCTTGAATTAAAACGGGAGATGGNAAACAACNGAAGTGAATCACTGATGGTCAATGGAGAAATCCATTCTTCATTTGCCTCTGGCCATCAAGAAAATTAATATTGGTCCTATGGGAAAAGGCAGTAAGAAAGTGTTTGGAAAATATTCACTATGTTTCAGCAATATTGATAACTGAGTAGTGTGTGTGTGTGTGTGTGTGTGTGTGTGTGTGTGTGTGTGTTTTTAGATGGAGCCCAGGGCCTTGCATACATTAGCAAGTGGTCTACCTCTGAGCCATGCATACCCAAAGTCTTTCATTGGGCTGTTCTAAAAAGTGCTCTACCACTGTGTTCTGTGTTACATCCTCAGAATCCCCACTGGGGTATTCTAAGTGGTGCTCTACCTCTGAGCCACACCCATACAGAGAGAGAGAGAGAGAGAGAGAGAGAGAGAGAGAGAGAGCGAGAGCGCAAGACACAGAAATTCACACACATCATTTAAAATGTTAAGAAAAGGAAAAGACAGGATTTTTATCTCACTCCTCTCTCTCTCCAGCTCTACTTGGCCAAAATTCATGTCAAATTGAACTTCCTTCATTTGCCTTTTGGGATCTAGTTCAAGCTCAGTTCTGCTAAGATTTCCTTCCTGGTGGGCTGTTGTACTCATTGCAAAGGCTTTCCTGGATCTGGCAGGGAACGGCCTATAATTACCCTTAATGTACTCCTGGAGCAAAGATACGCACATTAGGAGCCAAAATAGAAGGTTAACTACAAACTGTGTAGTAATGCAATTACCTCCCAATTATCCTTTCCAACACTTAGGCAATGAATAGGAGATATTAAGCCCAACTCTGCAGGAGAGTCTCCGGTTTTTGCCAGTGGAGTGGAGGCTGGAAGGGGCAGAAGGTGGGACGGCAATCAATGGATGCTGGTGGTAATGACGGTGGAGTGATGGCGGCACCTCCATGCAATTATTCCTATGGGTATCAAATCGCCTTTTTCTCTAGTTTAGGTTTTGTTTTGTCATTGTTACTTTGCTTTGTTTTGCTTTGTTTTGTTTTCTTTTGTTTTGTTTTGTTTTGTTTTGTTTTGTTTTGTTTTGTTTTTGAGTCAGAGTATCACTTTGTAGCCCTTGCTGTTCTCGGGCTTGTGACCATCCTCCTGCCTCTGCCTTTCAAGTGATAGGATAACAGGTGTGAGCCACTCTGCCCTATGATGTTGGGCTTTGTTCACATTCTTCCACTCATGGCCTGGAGTGATGTCTCAACGGAGCATGCCGAGCTGAGTTCAACACCCAGAACTCACATAAAGCCAGATCCAGTGGTGCACATGTGGATAATGCCAGCACTCCTGCTTTGAGGTGGGAGGCAGAGACAAAATCCCCAGAAGTTTATGGGCCAACTAGCCTGGTGTGTAGAACAGCTGAAAGGAAAGAGACTCTTTCAAACAAGGTAGAAGGCAAGGACCAATGCCTGAGATTGTCTTCTGACCTC
>LZPO01068677.1:1254248-1264438 GCA_001675575.1 Neotoma lepida
CTTCCAAACCTTCCATCAGGAGAGCATCACAACAGACAATCGCCATTCTTCATCTTCCCTTAAATGGATTCCCCCTCCTCTGGCTTGCCCAGTCTTCACTATTGATCAATGAACCAAAGAGCTGTTTATCTTATGGGTTAAAAGCAGCAGCATCTGCATACAGACAAATCACAGAACAAGTCAGACGTCTGATGAGTAATTTTCCCTGCCGTTTAATAAGACCCACGAGGTACATCTGTTTCAATCACTCTGATCAGAACTAAAAACAACCTTAAACATGCTCTTGATGCAGTGTCTACCTGACAGGTGTACANGGAGCAATTATATTGTCTCCTGCCTTCCCTGGAAGTGATTAATGAGAACTCACATGACTGGCAGTTTCTTGAAAGTGAGTGGAGAAGGAAGAGCTCAGATGGGAGCCAGCAGACTCCACGGAGCACAGAGGCTTGGAATGGTGCGTGCAGAGCCCAGCTGGAGCTCCCAGCTGGGAGGAGAATGAGGCAAGAGGCCAGAGGCTTAATTGGGAGCTTATCTGGCCACACACGGCCCCGGAACAAGAATTGGATTTAGAGATGAATACCAGTGAGTCGATTCAGCAAAATAATTATCCACAGAGCACACAAGGGAAGTGGTATCCCCATGAGTCTAGGAAGAATGGTGTGGGTATGGGAGTCGGTGGCCTGCATTTGAATCTCATCCCTATCTCTGTCTCCACCTCTTATTGGCTCTAGGAACTTAAGAAATCTGCACAAGCCTCAGTCTTTCTAAACTGTAAAATGGTCATAATGGCCCTCCCAGAAAAAAAAGGGGGGGGGCATAATTACATGTTTGGAGAGTACGCAAGTTAGTGCTGGAGTACCTGCCTAGAATCCCCCAGTGAGGGGCTGGGGCATGGGTCAGTGGTAGAGCACATGCCTAGAATCCCCCAGTGAGGGGCTGGGGTGTGGGTAGAGCACTTGCCTAGAATCCTCCAATGAGGGACTGGAGGTGTGGCTCAGTGGTAGAGCAATTGCTAGAATCCCTCAGTGAGGAGCTGGGTGCATGGCTTAGCAGTCCTAACATGGCCATGTTCTACATGCCTAGGAAGACTCTGAGAGGCCAAGCACCATCTGTTTCAATATGCAACTTAAGAAAGAAATTTCAACTACCACCCACAGAATGATCAATGCAAGAGATGGTAATGAATGAATGCAAATGAATGTGTCTGCCCAGATAGGGCTGTGGTGTGGTGATTTATTCCAAATTGAAACATTCCATCCTGGAGGGAGGCTACTTAAAACTCAGGAAGTAAACAAAACTCNTCAGTCTCAGGAAGTTCCTAAAACTCACAAGATTCACAGGGGCCCTTCCCAAGGTTATAGCTACAGTAGCAATTGCTAGAGAAGAGACTCACTGACCAGCTGAACTGCCTACAAGTTGTGCAGGAAGCTCCAGGATGCAGCTTTTGTGAGTTATCATCTATACTATGGTGGGTTTTTGATGATGCAGCTGCCTTTGAGTCATTCCTGCCCCCTGTAAATAGCCCTTCATCCATGTTCCTGTAAGTAATGCCAATTAACTCATTGGTTCACTAAGCTGGACCTGGATGGAACTGATTTTCTGGATGGAGTTGGTCTATCATTGGTGACCTGCCTGTCATGAATAGACATTTGTTCACATCTACCAAGGAAAAGTCACACAACAGGGGCCCACTGGGGAAGGGCCAACTCGGTCTGTATTTAAACCTCCTTTAAAAAAGGGGGGGGGCAATAATGCACATTTCCCTATCACTCAAAAGTTGTAACAATAATTACTTTTCCACTTTTTGCATGTTNTACTGATATCACTTTGCATCGTCATTTCAACCAATCTCCTAATATTAATAAGTACATTTTATTAATAATATTATTAATATTCTATTATTAATATTTTATTAATAAAGTGAAGACTTTTCCAGTATTCACACACATACACACATGCACACATACCAGCAATCTATAAGGTAACACCATTGTGTCCATGAACAACTAAAGTGACTGAAACTCACAGAGGTTAAAGGATGTACCCCATGTCACCCAACAAACAAACAGAAGATCCTATAGGGAAAAAAAAAACCACCAAGTATCATCTTAGATGCAGATTCTCAGATCCATCTTGTTGCCAAGTTTCCACAGGGCTCCATCTTGGATGCTGACTCTGAGTACCATCTTGGATGCAGATACTGAGTGCCATTTTGGACAAAGATGCTGAGTGCCATCTTGGAAGCTGGCTCTGAGTACCATCTTGGATGCAGACACTGAGTGCCATTTTGGACAAAGATGCTGAGTGCCATCTTGGAAGCTGGCTCTGAGTNCCATNTTGGATGNAGANGCTGGGTGCCATTTTGGAAGCATACACTGGGAGCCATTTTATAGCAGATGCTGGGAGTCATTTTGGAATCAGATGCTGAGCATCACTGTGGAAGCAGATACTCCCAGACACCATGACCTTATTTAAATCCACATGATTGAAAACCTTGTTTTGTCCTCCACAGATACCATCTAAGAGAATTTTTTAAGAATGGAAAATTGATTCCCCTCTGTCTTTTTGAATGTATTCATGCTGAGCAGGGCTCAACAGCTTGGAGAGTGAAAAGAAAGATTGTCTTATGCAGCTACTGGAAGCCAGCTTTCAATCACAGGAAAAGATGTGTGTCTTCCCAACAGGACACTCAAATGGTCCAAAGATGAGGTACAGCCATGCCCTTCTGGCCATCCTCCCCACTCCATGCAAAATTCTGAAAATATCTCTTTCCTCATCTTGTCAAAATCCACCTGCTGCATGACTGGGAAGCTGTCAGTGTGATCTATAACCCCCAGGCAGGCCTGGAATATGAGCTAAATTGCCTGAGTCACTAGGGATGATAGAGTCATTCTGCAGGAAATTGGAAATCAATTCTTGTCATCACTGTAGAGAACTCCTTTATCAAGCAGTTCACNGTGTAAGGCAACCAAGAGAACTAGGAGGCTAATACAGAAATGGTAACCTTATTCCATCTAACTTCTTCCCCTTCCCCCAGCAACCCAGAAGCTAATACAATTAGATCCATTAACAAATAAATCAGCCAAAACTCAGAGAAGTTTAAATGGCATGCTCAAGATCACACAGGGAAAAAAAAAGTAGAAGAATCTCTGGAAAAACCAAAGAAAAATTAGAAGCAGACATGGTACATCNTTGTGCTGGTTAGCTTTTGTCAACTTGATACACACTAGAGTCACCAGGAATGGGGAACCTCATTGAGNAATTGCCTNTATCANACTGGCCTGTGGGCATGTCTGTGAGATACTTCCTCAATGGNTGATTGATGTGAGAGGGCCCCGCCCACTGTGAGCAAGTGAGCCTGGGCTGTAGAGAAAGACAGCTGAGCAAGCCAGGGGAAACAAGCCAGTAAGCAGCATTCCTCCATGGTCTCTGCTTCAGTTCCTGCCTCCAGGATCCTGCTTGAATTTCTGCCCTCAGTGATGGACTGTAACATGGAAGGGTAAACCAAATAAACCCTTCCCAANTCGCTTTTGGTCAGTGTTTTATCACAGCAACATAACCAAACTAGAGCAGCCATTTTGGAATCAAACACTGGGGGCCATTTTGGAATCAGATACCGGGTGCTACTTTATAATCAGATGATGAGATGCCATATTGGAACCAGACACTGGTTGCCATCTTGGAATCAGATGCCAGAAAATATCTTAGAGACATTGGCAACCAAGAAGGATTTGAAAGCCTATGCAGACAAAGCAATAAGAGAAAAAGCCATATACTCGTGTGTGTGTGTGTGTGTGTGTGTGTGTGTGTGTGTGTCCCATCTGAAGCATCAATCTGTGACCACTGATCCCTATTGATTCAGGCCAATAAAAAGGGAGACCATCCTGGCAGAAGTATATGGTACACAAAGCATCTCACCTCATGATTGCCAGGAAGCAAGAAGGAGAGGAAGGGGCCAGGTTCCAATACCACCTCTAAGGGCACACCCACAATGAGCTCACTTCCTTCCACTAAGCCCCACCTCTTCTAAAAAATTCATTGCATTTTTTATTTTGTTTGGTGTGGGGAGAAAGAGAGGCCTTCATGTGCTGTGGTGCAGATGTGGGGGTCAGGAAACAACGTAGAGGAACCCATTCTCTCCTTCCACCATGTGGGTCCCAAAGATCAAATTCGGGTCTTCTAGCTTTGCAAAGGTACACTTAACCACTAAGCCATGTTGCCAGCCCTGTGCCCTACCTCTTGAAGGTTCCATCCCATCCAAATAGTGCCATAGGTTGGGTCAATGCCTTTAACACATAGACCCTTGGAAAGCATTTGGGATTCAAACCATAGCACTCTGTAAGCTATATATCTACCATACGTAACTTGGCAATGAGAAGTTCTTCCTGGAGCCAGTGACACATATTCCACTAGTGCTGAGTTAGCNCCAAACAAGTAAGAGTCATCACANTCCCCCACATCACTACTGTACCTCACAGCATAGGGACATTTTNNGATCATCCCAATCAACAATGCAGGGGGACTGGGTTAACTTTNGGTATCTGATGGATTTTACTGGTACTGAGTACAAAACAAGAGCTTATGAGCTGGTGCNGGAGAGATTGCTCAGCGGTNAAAAATGCATACATACTGCTCTTCACAGAGGACCCAAGTCCAGTTCCCAGAACCCACACTGGGAAGGCAGCTCACAGCTACCTATAGTTCCAGCTCCAGGGATCTTCTTCCTGACTCCATGGGTGCCCACATACACATGCACAAACACACAAAATATTTATGTCAAATAGAGCATAAGCATAATCGTTATTATCGGCCCACACCTGTAATCAAGCACATACAAGACACCNACAGAAAGATCATGAGTTGGAAACTAGCCTAGGCTACCTAAAAAAANTTTTTTTAATTTTTAAATGTCTGTCAAAAAAAAACAATCTGGGGACTGGGAAGATGGCTCAGTGGGTAAAATGCCTGCCACATAATCATAAGGACTTGAGTTTGGATCCCCGGAACACGTATAAAAAGCCATTGAACCCCAGCACTGTTGGNAGAAGGCAGAAACAGGCAGATTTCTGTGAGCTCTTGGGTTACTTTTGCCTGATTAATGAGCTTCAAGTTCTGTGAGAGAAAAAAATAAAGTGAGGAGTTATTGAAGAAGATACCTCAAGTTGACCTCTACGAGAGTATGTAAACACACACGTGCACAAATGCACTCTCACACATACGTACATATGCATATGCCCCCATTGCTGTAATTTGCTTTGTCTATTGTTGTGATAAACACCATGACCAAAAGCAACTTGGAGGAATAAAAGGATTCACCTCATCTTCACTTCCAGGTCACCATCCATCATTGAAGGAAGTTCANACAAGAAGCTGGAGACAGGAACCATGGAGGCGTACTCCTTTCCTCCTCCGGCTCACTCACCAGTTCATGCATAGCTAGCTTTCTTACACAGCACAGGCAAACCTACCAAGGAATGGGCTGGTGCTGGCAACAGTTGGCTGGGTTTTTCCACCGTCCATCATCAATCAAGACATAGCCATGGGCCAGTCTGGCCTAAGCAATTCCTCAACTGAGGTTCCCTCTTCCCAGGTGACTCTAGGTTGTGTCAAGTTGACAATAAGAGCTAACCAATACACCCACTAACAACTATCACACAGGCACACAAACATATATTCTATACCATGCAGACACACACACAACTAGTTCAAACCCTGACTCGTTTATTTATAATGTAGTCAGTTATATAATATTAGAAAGCATTGAATTTCCCTGAACCTCATTTATCTATATTTTCCAGACACCAAAAGCAGTACACACCATTCTTATATGAGTAAAGGAAAAAGGAAGGACCTCATCAATACACAATGCTATGAAAAATATGAAACATCAATTGGTTCCTAGTTCTGACATATAACCACTTATTCATTAATCAAATAGATTGAGTCCCAAACAAGCAAAATGACTTGCCTCAAACCAGTTCNCTTGAAATATAATGGAATTAATTAATATTTATTTTAGATTTATGAAACACTTTTTCATTCACCCATGATTCAATTTGGAATAAGGNTCTTGGAGGCCTTTTTTTTTTTTACCCTAAGAGGAGATGTTTGGAGGGAATTGTGGTGGCACTCACAACATTAGGGGTGGGTAACTTTGATAAGTCCTTTTCAGCTGGTCCTGTGTCTGGTTTTTGTTTGAGTCTGTGTGAGGGTGTCTGATACGTGTGTGGGGTGGAGGGGCAGGGTGCCAGAGCTCGTGTGTGGAAGTGAGACAACTTTACAGAGTTAGTGCTTCCCTTCCTGCTTGTTTTTGAGGCAGGATCTCTCTTGTCTCTGCTACTCCAGACTAGCTGGCCCATTAGCTTCAGGGCAGTTCTCCTGTCTCTGCCTCATGCCTCACCAGAGGAGTGCTGGGATTACAGCTGTCTCATATGAGTTCCAGGGATCAAACTCAGGTCATCCATCTTGTGTGGCTAAGGTTTTTACCCACTGAACCATCTAACCAGCCGTAGAAAGAACACTTGATCTGCAAAGACTTCTGCATGCCCAGAAGNTGTGGGACTTCTTCCTGGGGAGATGAGAACAATGTCCACCCCCTTCCTCATGAAGTCCCAATGACAAAACAAAGAAAAATTCCACCAGCATTTACCCTGAGAAACCAATGGAACTGGGCTTGCTTACAGAGCATGGGGTGGGAATATGGAGGCCTCCAAAGAGCCACAGTAGAACGTCTTCTCCTAGCATGGGTAGCTTCATCTTGGGTTAATCTTCCCCAAACTATATATTCTAGCACCTCCTGAGATCCAAAGCTAATTACAGTTAGGGCAGAATTATATATAAATAGCTGGAAGGTGTCCCGGAGTCTCAGGTGAAAGTCCAAAGACCCTCCCCACACCCTTCTCCTACAGTATCGGTTCTCCACCTTCCTAATGCTGCGACCCTTTAGTACAGTTCCTCATGTTGTAACTCTCAACCGTAAAATCATTTTGTTGCTACTTCCTGTCATTTTGCTACTGTTATGAACTGTAATGTGAACATCTGTGTTTTTCGATGGTCTTAGGTGACCCCTGGGAGAGGGTCATTAGACTCGCCATAGGGTCTCGACCTACGGGTTGAGAACAATTGTTCTATCTCAACAGTCATCAGGTGAGATCTGGATGGCCTCTTGCAAGCAGGAACAGCTGACCCAATGAAGATGGCAGCTGTTTTGATCAGAGAACTATGTTCTCTAACACCATACCTTACCAGTCTTGATGGTTCTAATGAGCTTCCCTGTAAGAANTNTTNTAGAGGATTCTGAGCATTGCAGGCTCACCCTATCCAATGATTCTCATGGTCATGATCACTATAGGAATANACATATGAAAACAAACACATCAGATGGNTTTTCANGNACTTANACTGCTATCCTTTGGTAAGATGTACCAAAAGGCTCAGGTACCTGGAAATATTGATCTCCAGATGGAACCTTGAGGAGGGGGAGTGTCACAGGGGGAAGTGGGTCACTGAGGGCGGGACCTCAGGTTCCACATCCCTGACCCACTTCCTGTGTATCCCCTGCTTCCTAACTAGAGATGCATTTGTAAGTGCAAGTCCCTGACGCCNTGACGTCTCCATCACAATGAANGATGCCCTCAGACTGTGAACCACAGTGAACTTTTCCTTTCNTTTTTTTTTTAACTTTGAATTTTATGTGTATGGGTGTTTTGCCANGTGTATGTCTGTGCACCACTTCTGTACCTGGTGCCTACAAAGGCCAGAAGAGGGTGTCAGACTCCCTGGAACTAGATTAACAGATGGTTGTAAGCCACTATGTAAGTGGTGGGAATCAAACCCTGGTCTTCTGGAAGAACAGTGGGTGCTGTTAACCACTGAGCCATCTCTCCAGCCCCAANCTTNCTTTTCNTAAATTGCTTTTATCAGGTATTTTGTCACAGGCACAGAAAAAAATAATTTATACAATGGATGGAAAGCCTGAGGCTTAGTATCTTTCTAAAACCTCTCTCTCTCTCTCTCTCTCTCTCTCTCTCTCTCTCTCTGTGTGTGTGTGTGTGTGTGTGTGTGTGTGTGTGTATATACATGACTGCTCAGGTATGTGAGTGATGTGAGTGAGAGCATGGATATGCCATGACACACATATGGAGGTCAGAAGACAACCTCGGGTGTTGGTCCTCACCTTCTACCTTGTCTGAGACATGGTCTCTTGTTCACTACTGTGTACACCAGGCTAGCTGCCCCACAAGCATGCAGGGATTCTCCTGTCTCCAGCTCCCATTTCCCCANAGANGTCCTNGGATGACAGANGCANGCCATTGCTTCTGGCTTTATATGAGTTCTGTGTCTCTGAAGTCCTCACACCTGTACGGTAGATGCTTTAACCATTGACCCATCTTCTCAATCCTGGAGGCTNAGCAGCTTCAAATCACTCAAACCCAAAGTCAACCCAGCTATGGACCACAGGCCCCAGCTCTCTCTAGATGGCCACTCTCCCTGCTTTCAGGATAATTACCTTCTGTCACTTGCACACACTCTGGAAAGAGCATCCTCACAGGCCCCTGGGCGGCAGCAGAGAGACTGCTGCTTTTGACTTTTAAAAAAAAAAACAAAACTGAAGATATGTTTTCAATANCCCCTTCCTCTGGATGAAAAGGAATCTGGTTGGAGAGTCTGCCCCGCAGATGGCCAGGGTCAGATGCAAAACAGCCTGACTTCTGCATTTGACNGCCAGCAAGGAAGAAAAACAAAGCTCTCTGAAGAGGGCTGCAAGCCTTCCACGCATTCNTTTGTGCCAAAATTCAAGATGTGTGCAAGGCAGCCTTTCAATAATGCTCAGTGTGTTATGATCCAAAATCTTTGAAGTTTCTCTGATGGCAAAAACGTTTTCTTAAGTTATTGGCCTGTTTTATTTTTTTTTTTAAAGCAAACTATAAGAGCCTTATGAGCTTGGTTTCACAGCTCATAAATATTTGTGCAGAAGCGGTAGCCAGACCTTCNGGGCTTTGCCCTGTTTGGAAGAAAAAGAAAAAAGAAAAATCAAAGCAGAGATCCAGGTGGGCGTTGCAGCCTCCATGGCCCTTTTGTCAAACTGAGGACAAAGCCACTCTTCCAGTGACAGAAAAGTCCATTTCATCAGAGAACCAAGAGGGCATGGAGAACTTAGCTGATCGCCCCACCGCCCCCCATGCTCAAAGCACTGTCCTGCATTCAAAGGCACTGACAATCCTTCCCACATGCTTTATNTGACCTAGAACCTAGTGGGGGATGGGGGGAGGCTGTNGGTAGGTGTGAGAGTGCATACGTGAATGCCAAAGCACAATAACATGTATGTGTTCACATGGAGACCAAAGGCTGACATCCTGATGTCTTACTCTCCTGTTGCGGAATATTCCTTTACACTGTGTGAAGATGTGTTACTGTGGTTGGTTTAATAAAGAGCTTAATGGTCATTAGCTAGGCTGGAAGAGGTTAAGCCAGACTTTCTGGGGACAGAGAGGACTCTGGGAAGAAGAAAGTAGAGTCACCAGCCAGACATGGAGGAAGCAGGATGGGCAATACAAAGTAGGGTAACTGAGCCACATAAAAGAACATAGATGAAAAATATGGGTTAATTTAAGTCATAAGAGCTAGTCAGGAACAAGCCTAAGCTAAGGCTAAGCTTTCATAATCAATAATAAGTCTCTGTGTCATTTATTTGTGAGGTGGCAGTCCTGATGAGAAAATCTGTCTGCACACTCCACCTTATTTTTTGAGATGGATTTTCTCACTGAATCTAAAACTCCTCTGTTCAGCTAGGCTGGCTAACCTGCAAGCCCTTGAGGATCATCCTATCTCCCTTCCCCTCCCTTCCCTTCCTCTTCTCTTCACCTTTATTTTCTATAAAACACTCAAATTAGTAAGCAGATGTTTACAAAACTGCCTTAAACAATGCTTGATGTCTCTCTGTGTTAGGGTTTCTATTGCTGGGAACAGACACCACGATCATGGCAACTCTTATAAGGAAAACACTTAATTGAGGGGGCTCACTTATAGTTTCAGAGGTTCAGTCCATCATCATGGTGGGGAGCATGGCAGCAGGCAGGCAGATGTGGTGCTGGGAGACTAGACAAGAGTCCTGCATCTTACAGGCAGCAGGAAGTCAACTGAGACACTGGGCACTATCCTGAGTATAGAAAACCTCAAAGCCCACCTCC
>LZPO01068677.1:1270982-1282075 GCA_001675575.1 Neotoma lepida
GGTGGAGCACTAATCTGGGGGTGGAGCACTAGGCTAGGGGTGGAGCTCTGTGCTGAGGGTGTAACTCTGGGCTCTTGTGGAGCTTAGTGTTCGAGTCCTTAACTAGCATGCCTGTGGCCCTGGGTTCCATCCCAGCACTGCAAAAATTAAAATATAAAATGAAGCAAGCAGGCAGAGGGAAGAGCAATAGGAGAGTGCAGAGATTCTGGTGAAATCGTCCCGACAAAGAAGGGTGAGGTCCAGGCCAGGTGGCAACTCTCCAGATGTTGATATGCGGCCATGGTTGTAGCCATGTCCTGATATCCTGACTGCGATGTGCTGAGCAAATGGGGCTACCGAGCCAGCCTCCAAGATTCTCAGACAGAGGCACAGAAAAGGTTCGACCTTTTCTTAAAGAAATGAGAACCAGCGCAGAAGGAAGAGGTTTAGGGATGAAGATGGAAAGTCGGGTTGAGATGTTAGACTCGGTAGAGGAGCTGGGGAGACGGTTGAGTAGGCGAAGTGCCTGCCACACAAGCGTGAGGACCTGAGTCAATTCCCAGAACACATGTAAAGAAGCTGGGCATAGTAACATTCCCTAATAATTTGCATGCTTGAGAGGTGTATCCCTGGAGCTTGCTGGCTAGCCATCTTAGCCTACTTGGGGAATTCCAGGCCAATGAGAGACCCTGTCTCAAAAAAACAAGGTGGATAGCACCTGAGGAGAGACAGTCAACGCTGGCCTCTGGCCTCCACATACACACTGGCACACACATGAACGTGTGCATACACACACACACAATCTGCAACCACTGACACCTTAACTCTCATGTGCCCATGAGATTAGGCCACCACCCCTCCCTCCATTCAGACCTGCAAAATACACTAGCCAGGAGTACACAGGCCTGAAGCTTCTCAGAGAGGCGGCTGCAACAGCTGAAGGAAGCAGCCACTCCTGCCAGGGCTACAGTTCTGATGAAGAGGCTGTAAGACCTCAGCAGATTCAAGGGTAGCAGGAGAGGCAGCTAGGAGGGCATTGCACAACTCTTCCCAGGGAGAAGTGCAAGGGAGGGGTCACTAACCAGGAGCAGGGGTGACCTAGTGATAGCGACATCACCAGAAAGCACACCCCAGCATGGCAAGGATTACAGTGGTGATTTCTAGGGGCTAAGAGAGTATGGGAATGCAGTTGGACAGAAGGAATAAGTTCTGGTGTTCAAGGCCACAGACACAACTGTAGTTCACAATAAGCTGTGATAGACTCTACGAAGATCAAAAGCATAAGACGTTCAAAGGTTCCAGCCATGCAGAAAAGAAAAGGAAGTGAGGCATGATGGCGCGAGCACCTGTAATCCCAGCCCTTGAGAGGCTGAGATGAGAGCAGCAGGAGTTCAAAGCCAGCCTGGATTACACAGCAAGTGTGAAGCCAACTGAGGCTATATAGACCCTGTGTCCAAAAAACAAAAAACAACAACAAAAAAAAAACAGCAAAACTTCAAAAGAGGGAGAGGGAATAAGGAAGGACAGGAGAGAAAGAAGAAAAAGGAGAATAAAGGAGACAGTAAAAGAAAGGGAGGGGAATAGGTGCACATCTCTCTAATCCCAGCACTTGAGAGGCTGAGCCAGAAGAACTGTGAGTTTGAGGCTAGCCCGGGCTTCATTGGGAGAACCTGTCTCAAAACAAATGGAATGGTGGAGATGGTTCAATGCTTAAAGCACTTGCCATGAAAACATGAGGATTGTAGCTTGGACCCCCAGCACCCATGTAAATATCAGGTGGGTGTGGCATCCTACCTGTGGTCTCAATGCAGGGGAGGTGGAGACAGGGGAATCCCTGGGGTAAACTGGCTAATTAAACTAGCCAAATCTGTGAGCTTTGGATTCAAGTGGGAAACCCTGCCTTAATATATAAAGTGGAGAACAAGTGAGAAAAACACCTAACGTCAACCTCTGGCATACATGTGTGTGCACACACACATGGGTGGTGGGGGTGAGGAGAGAGAAGAGACAGAGGAGAAGGTTGCGTGCGTGTGTTGAAATAACACACCATCCTCTGCTAATAGGACCAATTCTTACATGCTAATCAAAGAAAATAAAATAGCACAAAATCTTTCCACTTACGCTCTCTGCCCGTCTGGAAGCCGACTGTCTGCATATTTTCTTGATTTTCCTCTTGATCTCCTCCTCCTCTCCAGGCTACCACTAATAAATCGCAGCACTCGGTGCTGTTTTTAATAAGTGGTAAGATCACAGCACGATGGCGGCACGGCGGAGTTCGGCATTTGTTTGATGGAGGTAACACACTTCCACAACAAGATACATTTCTGTTCCCGCGGTCATGATTAAAAACAGAAATCGAGCTGCATGTTGATGGAATCGAATGATAGCAGAGACACTTTGTGAATGCTAAAAACAAAAGCAATAGGCTGAGGGTGCAGCTTCATAGGAGAGCATCTGCCTAGCATCTCCCGGTGATGGGATAGGGACATGGTTCAGTTGCAGAGTGTCAGCCTGGAATCCCCCAGTGAGGGGCTGGGCATGTGGTTCAGTAGTTGGAGCCCTGACCTAGAATCCCCCAGTGAGGAGCTAAGGGCATGGCTCCATGATAGATCTCCTATCTAGAATCCCCCTGTGGAAGACCAAGGGCATGACTCCATTGTAAAGCAATTGACTAGAATCCCCCAGTGACGTGTTATGGGTGTGGCTCAGTGGTAGAGCATTTGACCTAATCCAGTCTTTCGAGCAGTGGTTCTCAACCTTCCTAATGCTTTAATATAGTTCCTCATGTTGTGGTGACCCCCAACCATAAAATTATTTTTGTTACTATTTCATAACTGTTATTTTGCTACTGTTATGAGTTATAATGTAAATATCTGTGTTTT
This sequence comes from Neotoma lepida, assembly GCA_001675575.1. Taxonomy (NCBI): domain Eukaryota; kingdom Metazoa; phylum Chordata; class Mammalia; order Rodentia; family Cricetidae; genus Neotoma; species Neotoma lepida. Next base: position 1,273,844 of record LZPO01068677.1, read on the forward strand.
CCAATGGTCTTAGGCAACCCCTATAAAAGGGACATTGGACACCCAAAGGTGTCACTACTCACAGGTTGAGAACCGATGCTTTGGAGACTTAATCCAGTCCCTTAAGAAAGACCCATTCATGAGAGCAATACCTTCAGGACCTTATCAATCCTCAGTGTCCTCTCCTTCCGACTTGGTTGCACTGAGGAAATAAAACTTTAACATGAGTTTGGGGACAGACAACCTACCCTGAAATCTATATGCATTTTCATCCTAAAAAAAAAAAAAAAGCTGAGCATTGTTGTGTATGCCTGGGATCCCAGCACTCATATGATGGAGAAAAGATATTGAGAATGAAGAATTGTCTACACATCAAGTTCGAAGACAGTGTGGCCTTTACACACTGGGAGCAGACTGACCATCCCAGAACCTGGACATGATTGTTGTACGGTGATTTGCACTTGACCGAGACTAAAGCCATCCTGCTTTCTCTACCCCAGCCCAAACTAAGCAGCAAGTCTCATTTTGATATCCCCTGCATCATTTGAGACAGTGTCTCATGTATCCCAGACTAGCCTCGAACTCTATAGGAAGCTGAGGATGAATTTGAAATCCCAATTCTTCTGCTTGTACACACACACAAGTGCTGTGATTACAAGTATGAGCCACCACATCTGGTTTATGCAATGTTGGGATGGAACCCAGGCAAGCATCTACCGACTAAGCTACACACACCAGTCCATTCCATGCATCTATTTTTTTTCCAGTAACAGAGTGGGGCTCATGGCACAGTCCCCGTTAAAGCTTGTCTGGCCCTCAGATCAGAAAGCCATGATCTGGGTGAAGCAAGGCACAAGGGCTGCATTCTTTGGACACTGGTCACTGAGTGAACACACCCCTCCGTCTTTGCTTGGGGTTGGGAGCCAGTACACTTCAGGAAAAATAAATCAATCAGAGTCCAGGCTGCACAGACAGGCAAGTGTGGGAAAGACTTGGCCAAAGCATTTTGAGGTGTAATTCAAACACCTTGTTCCTTTGGAATTATCGGGAGTTACTTACTGTAAGTGATCCAGGTAGCTTCATTCTGCTTGCTGAGTGGCCTGTGATGGTAGCATTGGGGCAACCAAGTTTGCTTAGGCCAGTTGTAAATCAGAGGGCAGGGCTATCCCTGAAGGAGGAGTTTCAGATATCTGCCAAGAAAGCCAGTATTAGACTTCCAGAAATCCCAGATGCTAAGGTATAATCATGCGCTTTCCTCCTTGGGTGACAAAGGAACATTAGAAAGAATGGGTATAGGGCCGAGGATAGTTCAGCAGGTAAAGCACTTGCTGCACACGCCTGACACCCTCCTCCTTGTTCAGATCCCCAGAATCTAGGTAAAAGCCAGACATAGCAGTACACCTGTCTATAATCCCAGAGCTTTTCAGTCTGGATGGGAACCCTAGACAGGAGAATGTCCAAGCCTCTTGGGCCAGCTAGCCTAGCATAGGCAGCAGTGAACACTAAAAGACCCTGTCTCAAACAGCTGGAAGGAGAGGATGAACACTGAAGGGGAGGCTGTCCTCTGACTTCTACACACATACTGGGCTTGTACTTGCTTGCACTCACACACGTGACCATACAAATGTCATATACACACAAAAATAATAGGGGGCGGGGAACTAGACAGGACTATACTTTTGTCTTCAACAAGAACTTGGTCTCAAGTACCCACACCTTTAAAAAATTCCAAATCTTTGAACCCTCAAGCAATTCAAATAATGTTTTTTTTTTTAAGAATGCTCAGAAAACTGGAGGCCATGTTGGTGTCCATGGTCCTGCTGTGGCAGGGGGCCGTGTTGATGTCTGTGGCTCATGTTGCCACTGAAGGCTGTGGAGATGTCCATGGTCCATGTTGCTGATAGAAACCATGTTGATGTCTATGGCCTGTGCTGCCACCAAGGGCCATGATGGTATCTGTGATCCATGCTGTGGCCAAGGGCCATGTGGATGTCTGTGGTCTGTGCTTCCACTGGAGTCCACGTTGATATCTGTAGTCTGTGTTACCACCAAAGACTGTGTTGAGCTCCATGGCTCATGTTACCCTCAAAGGCCATGGGAATGTACCAGGTCTGTGCAGTCATCTAAAGTCATGTTGATGTCTGCTGTAGTCCATGCTGCCACAATGGGCCATGTTAGAGTCTGTGGTTCCATGTTGCTGCCAGAGGCCATGTGGATATCCATGGTCCATGCTGCTGCCAAGGGCCATGTTGGTCTCTGTGTTCTGGCTTCAGCTGGGCACTGTGTGGATGTCCGTGGCCATGTGGATGTCTATGGTGAGTGTTACCACTAAAGGCCAAATGGATTTCTGGGCTTTGTAAGGCCACTTGAATCCATGCTGATGTCCACGATCTGTACTGCCACTGAGGGCCATGATGGTGTCCTTGGCCTGTGCTGTGGCTGCAGGCCATATTAATGTCCATTGTCCATGTTACCACAAAAGGTATTTCTGTGATCTGTGCTCCCACTACACAGCTGAGAATGTGACATAGAAGGCTTCTGGGACAACTTTTCTCATCCCCTGCCCCCCCAAAAAGGGAAACAGTCTAGACAGGAAGCCATTGAGGAGACCTCTTAAAAATTGTGATAGGGATGCTGAAGTGTAGCTCTTCAGTTGGTGGCTTCTGGTGGGGGTAGGGGTGGGAAAGGACTCAGTTTTCTTTAAGGGGCTGCCCACTGGGAGTTTGACCAGTGAGGATATGGGCATCACCAATTGACTTGGTTTTTGTTTTGTTTTGTTTTGTTTTGTTTGCTTTTTTTCTTTCTTCTTCTGCTTCAGGGGAGGTCACAAGGGTAGGTGGCAGACCTGGGAGGACTGGGAATTGGATGTGATTGGAATGCATTACATGAAATTTCCAAATAATCAATAAAAATATTATGTTTAACAAAAAAAAAAAGAGTGATGGAGAGATAGCTCAGAAGTTGAGAGCACTGGCTGCCCTTCCGGAGGACCCAGCTTAGGTTCCCAGATTCCACATGGAGGCTCATGGTTGTCTGTGACTCCAGTTCCAGGGGATCCAACACCCTCACACAGACATGCATGCAGGCAAAACACCAATGAACATAAAATAAAAAAATTTAAAAAAAAGAATGCCCAGAAAAGTTGGAGCAAGTGAAATGGCCCAGTGCATAAAGGCACTTGCCAAGCCTGATGACCTGAGTTTGATCCCAAGAACCCATCTGGTGGAAGGAGAGAACTGACTCCTTCGAGTTGTCTCTGACCTCCACACAATGCTGTGGCATGCCCGTGGACACATGAACACATACACACATAAACACACACATAAAAAAAATGTAAGTGTAATAAAAAGATAAGAAGAAATACTTAAAAAGGCAGAGAGGGGAGCAAAAAGGAGGGGGGGGAGTTTGAGCCAGGAAAACATGGTTAAAGTTTGATATTCACTTGAGTGAAAATGTNCTTATGAAGCCCAGTGCTGAGTATAGAAATGTATGCCATTAAAAAGAGTCAAGAGGGCAGAGGAGGAGAAAGAGGCAGCAATGAACCAATGAGTGGTCAACTGTGTCCTACAATTATGGAGGGGATCATTATGTACTGAATATTTGTGTCCCCATTCAAATTCATGAATTGACTTTCTAATCCCCAATATGCTGATTTTAGGAGGTGGAACCTTTGAGAGGTCATGAGGTCATGAGGGTGGACTTCTAACAAATGGCATTGGCCCTTGTGTGGAGACCCTAGAGAGCTCACTGCGCTGTGTCACAGAAGGACAGAACAGAACCAGAAACTGGATACTCACCAGACATGGAGTTTCCCAACCCCCAGAACTTCAAGTATACCTGTTTGCTGTTTAAGTCAACCAGAGTATAGGGTTGTTGTTATAGTAACCCAAATAGACTCAGATGGGGAGCCTAGAGGAGTGAGCTATGTAGTAAAAGGAAGAGGAGAAACCCCAGGTGAAAACCAGGTTCCTAACTTTATTATCCGAGCTGAAAATGTTATAGGGATCACAGTGACCTACCCCTATTGGCTTCCTCACCTAAGCCCTGCAAGGTCAGGGCCCAGTGTATCTAGAGAAAATACACTTGGCAAATCCCCATACAGAAGGTGGTTTCCTTATTCATGTAAGTGTGACTCAATGCCTAACTTAAAGAGGAAGGGTTTATCTGGGTGAATTGTTTCAGAGGTTTCAGTCCATAAATGTTGGGCAGATAGGATGAAAGAAATGTTCTCCTCATAGCTGATTAGGGAACAGGGTGTTAGATGGGAAACAGACTAGGATAAAATTATCCCTAGGACTATTCCCACCTCCCCCTGCTACTCCTCACCCGGAGGGCTACTTCCTCCAGTGAGGCGCCATCTCCTAAAGTTCCCATAACCTTCCAAAAACAGCGCCACCAGCTGGAGACCAGGTGAATAGCATGGTACGGAAGCCATTCCGCACGAGACCCTTACACTTCAGCCCATCACAGCGGAGACACTGTCCTGAAATGGCAATTCCGTAGCATTTTCCCCTTTTCTACTTATGTTTCCACCTTAGGAAGTTGAAGACACTGGGTGCAGGGGAGCTCATCTCTGCAGGAATCTGATCATCAGTTTTGAAAAGATAACAGTGGCCTGAGGAGATGGCTCTGTCCGGAGAGTGCTTGCCTTGCAAGCAGGGGGGCCTGAATTCCATGCCCAGAGGCCACGTGAAAAAGCCAGATGGGGGCCAGCAAAATGGCTTAGTGGGCGGAGACTTGCTGCATAGGCCTGACGACCTGAGTTCAGACCCTGGAACCCAGATGAAAAGTGGAGGGAGAGAAACAGTTCTACAAAGCTGTCCTCTGACCTCTACACACGACTATGGTGCGCGTGCGCAAGTGCGTGAGAGCACACACACACACACACACAGAAGTGAAGGAGGGAGGGAAGGAGGCCAGAGAGGCATAGGGGCACACACTTGTTATTCTAGGTTGGAAAGGCAGAAACAGGTAGGTCACTGGCACTCACCGGCAGCCAGCCCAGCCTAATCAGGGAGTTCTAGGCCAGCAAAAGAGTGTGTCTCAAAAGCAAGATAGATGACACCCAAGAAATGACACCCTAGACCATCCTCTGGCCTCCATATGCACACACACACACACACACACACACACACACACACACACGCATGCACGCACGTCCACATGCATATACAAAGAAACAGAAACGTGTCTTCAGTTACAATAGAGGAAATTGCAGTCCTAGAGAGTCCCAAGTCACTTGGCCTGGAAACTACCGATTCCTGTTTCCACTCAGTGTCCTGACTTCTGGCCAGGGGTCTTTCTCCCTCCGCCAAGCTGTTCTGTGAAAGACTCAGAAAGCAAATGGTTTTGTCCCCAAGGTTATGAGCCAACTGAGGCTAAAGGGATCTGTGAAAAAAAAAAAATGTTAGAGACTAGGAACTCTGCCCAAGTCCCTTCAGCGAGGTCAGATTTCCTGTGCGCTGCAAAAGAAACACAGGCATTAGCCCAGAGAACTGGCTGACCTAACGCAACAGCCTCCCCGAAACTGGGAGCTTAGCCATAATCCAGCCTTGCCGAGCACAGCAACCCTCCCTCTGCAAACTCTAGGGCAGGCGTGCGTGTCTTTGAACTGAGGGTAACTGCTCAGGGGAATAAGGGAGCCTTTGGAATCAGGGTCCTCTTGTAGCATCCACTGGCCTCTTGGCTCTAGCAGTTATAGGATGAAGTCCTCTGCCACCGAGAGGTCTCCAAGATAAAACGCAGCCAGTTGGCATGCTTCCAGGCACAGCTGAAATCAGTCTACAGGGGCCCATCTGGAGCCAATCAGTCACACTGGAGTGAAAAATAGCAGATGTCAGAGTATGCCAGCCGCCCCGGGAAACCCCAATCCTGCCACCCTCCACTATGGCCTCACAAATCATCCCGGTTCTCAGTGCTCACTTGTGCCAGGTGGCCTCTTGGCTTCTGGCTTCCCCACTGCCCCAGAGACCCAGTTGTGGCTGCAAAACAGTTTTCAAGCTGGAAAGGGAAGCCTAAATTCTCTGCTAGGGAGGATCGAGGCGGCTCCCAAGCTCCACATACTCGTAGGGACACTGGGGAACATCTAGTCTGACTCCGGCCTTTTGTTTTTCTTAAGATTTATTTATTTATTTTTATGTATATGAGTGTTTTGCCTGCATGGATGTATGTGCACACATGTGTGCCTGGTGTCCATGGAAGTCAAAAGAGGGCATTGGATCCTCTGGAGCTAGAATTACAGACCACTGTGGCCCACCTTGGAGGCAGTGGGAATCAAACCCAGGTCCTCTACAAGAAAAACAAATGCTCTTAAGCGCTGGCTAACTCTCCAGGCCCCAACTCCACTTCTTTGTTTGTTTGTTTTTTGAGACAGGGTTTCTCTGTGTAGCTTTGCACCTTTCCTGGAACTCACTCGGTAGCCCAGGCTGGCCTCGAACTCACAGAGATCCGCCTGCCTCTGCCTCCCGAGTGCTGGGATTAAAGGCGTGCGCCACCACCGCCCGGCTCCAACTCCACATAGCCCTGGCCAGGAGAAGAAGCTCTAAAGAGTGGGCAGTGACCACCTCCAGTACCACAATGAGAAAACTCAGCTCCCAGTGAGGTTTGTCTTCATCCTAAATCCCTTCTATAACAAGCCGGAGGCAAGTGGTTGGACAGGCGGATGCATGGGTGAGTAGAGGGAGAGATGAGTGAGTAGGGTGGGGGAGGAAGATGATAGATGTATAAATGGATGACAGAGAGATGGACATGTGGGTGGATGGGTGGATGGAGATAGAAAACTTGAGAGATGCAAAAGACAGATGGAAAGAATTAGTAATGGAAGAAGGATGTCTCCAAAGAGGGGGTGTTATTGTTTGTTTTTGTTCCTTTGGAAGGCCTGCCACTCAACTCCCAAATAAATCACACTCGGAGTCTTATTCTTAATTGTAAACACCTGGCCTTAGCTTGGCTTGTTTCTTGCCAGCTTTTCTTAACTTTAAATTATCCCATCTATCTTTTTTGCCTCTGGGCTTTTATCTTTCTCTATTCCTGTATACCTTTCTCTGTTTATTACTCTGTGGCTAGCTGGATGGCTGGCTCTGTTGTCCTCCTCCTTCTCTGGCTACTCTTCTTCTCTCCTCCCAGATTTCTCCTTCTATATATTCTCTCTGCCTGCCAGCCCCGCCTATCCTTTCTCCTGCCTTGCTATTGGCCATTCAGCTCTTTATTAGCTCATCAGGTGTTTTAGACAGGCACAGTAACACAGCTTCACAGAGTTAAACAAATGCAACATAAACAAAATTAACACACCTTAAAATAATATTCCACAATTTGGGGGGGGGTGGTAAATGCAGAAAAATAATATGCATACAGGCATAGCAGGGCACTTTCTTTCTCATCTTTGGCCTATGAAGAGTATTGTCAAGGCCCTGAATGATGTGTACTGTGTTTCTTTTCACCTGTCACCAGGCCAAAGGTATTAGAGAAACCCATATTAGCCTGCCACCCACCACTGGCCACATCCCTGAGCCACAGGAGACGTGGAACAGAACAGCTCACTATGCATAGAAATCGCCCAAGTAAGACCCATTAAATAAGAGCTTTCCTACAGATGCAAAGACCCACAGCCAAACACTAGGCTGAGCTCAGGGAATCCTGCTGAAGAGGTGGAGGAAGGGGTCAAGGACACCACAAGAAAACCCACAGGGAAAACTAACCTGGCTCATAGGAGCTCATAGAGTCTGAACAGACAACCAGGGAGCCTGCATGGGACTGACCTAAGCCCTCTACATATATGTGACAGTTGTGTAGCTTGGTGTACTTGTGGGACTCCTAACAGTAGGAGCAGGGGCTGTCCCTAGCACTTTGGCTGGCTTTGGGGACCCTATCCTCCTACAGGGTTGCCTTGCCCAGCAAGGGGAGGTGCTTAGTCTTACCGCAACTTAATATGCCATATTTTGTTGATACCCATGGGAAGCCTGCCCCTTTCTGAACAGAAACAGAGAAGTTGATGGGAGAGAGCAGAGGGGAAGTTGGGGAGGCTGGGAGAAGAGGGAGGGAAAACTTAAGTCGGGATATAAAATGAAGTTAAAAAAAAAAGGAGCTTTCCCTGTCAATCTGCCCTGACTTTGGAGTTTGCCATTCCAGCTACTTAGGAACACAGACACAGAAGGATGACAAGTTCAAGGCTTACCAAGACTATGGAGTGAGTTCAAAGTCAATCTGGGCAACTAAGTAAGACCTATCTCAAGATAAATAAATAAGTGAGGGGCT
>LZPO01068677.1:1359063-1375513 GCA_001675575.1 Neotoma lepida
GGGGTTGGGGGGGGGCGGTTAACCGAAGGTGCTTCAACCTCCCTGCCAAAGAAATGAATACATTATAGGTCAAGATTAAGTTAAATTGACAGCAAACACACCCCCTCCCTCCTTCCCTTCCCAGGCTGTCTTGTCTCCTATGGGGTTGGGCTCAGGGGAGGGAGCCTGTTAAAAGTTCTTGCTCAGGGACCTGACTTCAGCGATTCCGAGCTTGGTCAGGACTATTGTTTGGAAGGTACAGCCAGCTAGGTAGCTTTTGCATCCGTTTACTTTCTCCTCCAAGGGCTGGTCTATCTGTGGGGACCCAAGGTTTGAAATCTTTACCTTCCTTGCCTGAGTAGAGCCTCTTGCTCCTTGGATGGCCTCAGGTAAATCATTAAACAGGTCATTTGAAAACAAAGCTAACAGCTCAGATTCTGAACACGCTCCCCCATCCCCCCCCCAGTGAAAAAAGCCCTTCTCTGTCAACGCTGCTAATCCTACGTCCCCTTGCCCTCTGCCCACCTCCAGACAGTCCCTAGGACCCAGAGGCTAGAGGTAACAGACTCCCAACTTCTGGCCTCAACAGCCTCCAACAGCCCTCTGGTCCTTTCCTTTCTCAGGCTGGAGAAAAGAGGTCTTCTAGGGGGACATTAGGTAGAAAGACAGGAGAAACACTGCCTCTGACTGTTCCTGTGCCTTGGTGAAGGGACTGGCCTTTTTGTGGGCATCCCTCATCTGCCGCTCCCAGGGTCCAAGTTGAAGGTCTCAAATTAAGACTCAAGAGACAAGCTCACAATGGCCTACCTGACCACAGGGAAACCCTGTCCCCTTGTAAGGTGGGTACCCCTCCTCCCTTCCAGGATACGCCCAAGTGACCAGTTGCAAGATGACTGAGAGGTCAAAGGTCACCTCCTTGTCTCCAGGCTCTGACTCTAGAAACCGCTGAGTGTAGCCAGTCTGAGGACTGACACCCTGCCGCCCTTATGCACTCTGAGCCCAGGCGTGGCTTCATGTTGGAATCAGCCCCAGTGGCCCAGGCCAGGTCACTGTCCTTTTCTGTCTCTCTCTTTGTCCCTCTGTGAAATGGGCATAGCGCAGCCAGGCCCACTTCTTTTTCAAGGATCTGCTTGCTGGGGGTGGGTCATTCAATTCATGTAAAAACAACTGTGCCTCAAAAGGGATAGTGGTATATGGCTATTAGCTTATTTACAGCCGTGAGCCATGCAGGTAGTAATTCTTGATTCTTCTCCTCCACCACAGTGGTCCAGATTCCTGTTAGCACCTATCTCCCCCAAACTGGGCATCTCCAGAACATCTCACTGCCTGCTTAAAAGAGACAGTCACTGTTTCTACAGGGCCAGGTCCTTGCTGTGGCATTCAAGGCCTTTTGAGGAACCTGGATCGAGAATCCTTGTCTTTAGCCATTCCCCCCACCAGCAGATATACTAGTAACACCCACGGGTTGCCTGCTTTCTCTTCCCTCTTCCCACCTGTACATCGTTCATCTCTTCCTGGAATGTCCCCTCCACCCCTGTCAATTCCACTTCGGTCCTCAAGACCAGTGACATCACCCCGAACTTCCCCAAGCACTCCCCTGCCTCCACCTCCTAGCAGACTTAGTCACTTCCTCCCTTCCTCTCTCCCCCCCTCTTGCTCTCTCGCTCTGATGTCTCCTTGGAGTAAAGCAGGTAGAACATGAGGAAGAGAATGACACTGGAAGATTCTCACTCGGAGCCTGGGTGCCTCTGAGCCCAAAGAATTAGAGATAGACTGCCCCTCCCTCTGCCGAGCTAAGTGCCCCCAGTCTAGGAAAGGAAAGGGACATAGTTGGAAAGCTGAAGTTAAGAAACATGGTCCAGCAGGGTAGAAGAAAGGAGGCCCAGGCCTAGAGAGATGGCTCAGCAGTTAAGACTGCTGCTTGCTAACTCCTAAGTAGCTGGGAAGACAGGCCTGGGATACCACATCCAACTTAGTATTTTTCTGACTCCTTAACCTAGCAGTACTCAGGTGTATCTTCCCAGCACCCATGCCAGGTGGCTCACAACCTCCAGTAAGTCCAGCTTCCAAGGGATCTGGTGCCCTCTTCTGGCCTCTGCAGGTACCTGCACTCATGTGCACATACCCATACATAGATATAAACATACACATAGGATTTTGAATAAAGAAAGAGAGGAGACTAAAGACTGGCTAGGACAACCTGGGAGCCTACCTGAATGAAGAGGCTTTAGATTATATGTGATATTTTAGTAGGAATTAGGCAGGAAGGGGGATCTAGTCTCTCTTTCTATAGAAATACAGACATGTAAATGACATATATCCTAGCGTATACAGGGACTGACACCTCGGTGACATAGCTCTTACAAAGAAGGAACTTGGCACTCAGGGATTAACTTGCTCAAGGTCATAAGGTCAGTGATAGAGCCCAAGATTTGAGTCTACATCTCTGTGGATTAAGCACTGGTTTTGCCGGCACAGGTTACAAAGGAGACTCCTATTCAACAGTGCCACCAGCCCTTCTGTTCGCAATATGCTGTTCAGAAAAATCCAAGAGCACCAGATCAAGACACTGACCTTCATGTGTTCCCTTGTGCACTCTTCCTTTTTTGCAGCACTGAGGATTGGACTCAGGGCTGCCTGCATACAAGGCAAGCACACTGTACCACTGAGCCACACCCCCAGCCCCTCACTGGGGGATTCTAGGCAGGTGCTCTGCCACTGAGTCACTCCCCAGCCCCTCACTGGGAGATTCTAGGCAGGAGCTCTACCACTGAGCCACACCCCAGCCCCTCACTGGGGGATTCTAGGCAGGAGCTCTACCACTGAGCCACACCCCAGCCCCTCACTGGGGGATTCTAGGCAGGAGCTCTACCACTGAGCTACTCCTCAAGCCTTACTCAGTTTTGATTGATACAGGGCCTTACTAAGTTGCCTAGGCTAACCTTGAATCACTCTGTAGCCACGACAAGCCTGAACTCAGGAATTTTCTCCCTCGGCCTCCTAAGTAGCTGGGAAGACAGGCCTGGGATACCACATCCAACTTAGTATTTTTCTGACTCCTTAACCTAGCAGTACTCAGGTGTATCTTTCCAGGGAGAAAGCTGGAGCAGGGTAGCCGGGCTCCACTTCTGCAAGGTGTACCTCATGTTGCTTAGCCCCAGGTTACTCTTCAGAGATACTGACAAATCCCTAGCTCTATGATTGGCTCTGAAATCTATCACATGGTCCCTAAGCCCTTCAAAACAGCNTGTTGAGGGCAGGGGTGGGGAGCAGCCTGGTGAAAATCCCCACACTTTCTATATCATTTCTATAAATGAATGTTCATTCATTTATTCTCATTCATATTCTGTCTCTCTCCTCCCCTTTTCCTCCTCTCTCTTNCCTACCCCTCCCCACCTCCCACATATCCAGGAACTCATTAGGATAACTGCCCTTTTCCAGCCTTTAAGTCCTGGGAATGAGCTTCCACCCCTGGCTTAAGCTGTATGATATACCTACGTTTATTTCATCTTACTCTTTTTAGATTTATTTATTTATTACATATACATTGTCCTGTCTGCATATATCCCTGCCTGCCAGAAGAGGGCACCAGATCCCACTATAGATGGTTGTGAGCCACCATGTGGGTGCTGGGAACTGAACTCAGTGCCTCTGGAAGAGCAGCCAGTGCTCTTAATCTCTGAGCCATCTCTCCAGCCCTCATCTTACTCTTGGCAGTGCTGTTTCTTCACGTTTTAGCAATATGTGGCTAAGTCAAGTATAGCCTTTAGAGCTGGGGAGGTGGNTCAGTTGGTAAAACACCTGTTTGCAAGCGTGAGTTGCATGAGTTGGGATTCCCCAGCACTTAAATATTTAAAAAAAGAAAAAAATGACCAGGCAGTGGTGGTGTGCACCTTTAATCCCAGCATTTAGAAGGCAGAGGCAGTCGGATCTCTGTGAGTTCAAGGCCAGCCTAGTCTGCAAAGAGAAGTCCTGTGTTGAAGAAAAAAAAACAATGGACTGGAGGCTAAGGAGATGGCTCAGTAGTCAAGAACCCACATGCTCCTCTGGCAGAGGACCCGAGTTCAGTTCCTAACACATCAAGCAGTTCATAACCACCTGTAACTCCTGCTCCAGCAGACCTAATGCCCTCTTCTGACCTGCAATCATGTATACACATGCACACACACGTAATTAAAAATAAAACTTTAAAGAAGGGGGCAGTGGACTGCAGGGTTAGAAGAGACTGTCTCAGAAAGAAAGGGGGGCAGAGAAGAAAAGGGGGAGATAGAGAACAAGAGAAGATAACCTGATGTCAGCGNTTGGTCTCCATGTGGACATACACACGTATGCTTGTTCACACCCTCATTTACACATTAAAGAGTAACCTTTATTGTATATANCGTGGTATGGGAAGGGGAGCTATGTTTGCTATCTTTTCTCAGAGCTGTGACAGAAAGAGCTTGAAGAACCATTTACTTTGGCTCACAGTCTGACAAGGCAGTCTCTCATGGCTGGGAAGGCACAGTGGCATTCATAACCGAGGGACCATCGCTAATACTTCNCACATCATGGCAGACCAGGAAGTGAATGACAAACAGGAAGTAGGAGCCCAGTCATAGAAGCTTCAAGGCCTGCCCCACAGTGACTCACTTCTTCCAGGGAGACTCCATCCCCTAAAGATTCTTCCACCTCCCAAACTAGTACCCTGAGCTCTGTTCAAGGACCAAGTGCTGAAGCCTATGGAGGTCATCTTACAACCAACCCTTAACAGATAGTGATGATATGAGTGTTCTGGGGTGCAGGGCTTGGAGAGAAGGCTCAATCTGCTCTTCTAGAGGACCCAGGTTCAACTCCCAGCACCCACACTGAGTGGCTCACAAACACCTGTAATTCCAGATCTAGGGGATCTGACACCCTCTTTCTGGCCTCTGTAGGCACCCACACTCACATGTGCATACCCACGCATGTACACATAATTTAAAAATACGACAAACCTTTCAAAAAGTGATCTTGGCCAGGTGGTGGTGGTGGTGCACACTTTTAATCCCAGCACTTGAGAGGCAGAGGCAGGTGGATCTCTGTGAGTTCGAGGCCAGCCTGGTCTCCAGAGTGAGTTCTAGGACAGCCAAGGCTACACAAAGAAACCCTGTTGTGAAAAACTAATGGCATGGTGGTTTATAACCTAGAAGACAGAGTATGGCAGGTTGTTACTGAGCAGAATTGAGAAGCAGTGAAGCAGTGGTTCTCAAGCTTCCTAATGCTANGACCCTTTAATATAGTTCCTCGTGTTGCAGTGACCCCCAACCATAAGATTATTCCATTGCTACTTCATAACTGTAATTTGCTACTGCTATGAATTGTGATGTAAACCATCTGATACGCAACCTCCAAAGGGGTCAGAACCCCTGGGTTGAGAACTGCCACNGTGAAGGAGGGAGCATTTGAGACGGACCCTAAGGANGTAGGGAAGCTAGGTGGAGTTGATGAGGGATAAGGTGTCTGTAAAAAGAAAAGGCCCAGCATGAGGAGGGGGATAAGAGAAGGTAATGCAAGTTGAAAATGACAACAGCGCACTAAATGCATGTTTGAAATTGTCAAAAGAATAAACTGAAGAGGAAAGCTTCATGCTGGGACTGATGGTATAGGCCATTCATTCAAATACACAGGAGCCTGAGGCATGGGGATCACAAGTTCAAGGCCTCCTTGAGCTACAGAATGACTCCAAAGGCAGCCTGGGAAAAATAAATAAAATACAATAACAAGTTGTGGGGTGTGGCTCAGCAGTAGAGCACCTGCCTAGAATCCCCCAGTGAGGGGCTGGGGTGTGGCTCAGTGGTAGAGCACCTGCCTAGAATCCCCCAGTGAGGGAGTGGGGTGTGGCTTAACAGGTAGAACACTCACTCTGGAAGAGTTACACCCCCAGAACCACCAAAAGTGCTAGGAGCTGGGCTGTTCCATATCAGTTAACCTGAAGATGTGATGATGTCATCAGTTAACCTAAGGATGATGTCATCAAGATCTTTTTTTTTTTTTAACCTACCTTCCTGACTGGCCGTCCTTTAGCAATAGCTGTGTCATCCTGTGGCGCAGCTAGGTGAGCTTCATTGTAGACAGTGAGAAACCCAGCTAGAGCAAGTGCTGTGGCTTCCAATAAAATATACAGGCCCTATTCTCCTCCCACCCCACCCCCAAGCCTTGCACAGACCTTCTCACCTTATTGGTTGGAGCTATGTCACATGACCATGCACAAGACCACCATGGACCAATCAGGATTCACCCCTTTAAGGCGGGACTGACTACATGCAAGTTTCTAGCCTGGAGAGGGGNTGGATTCTCTGGCTGGTCCATACATCCAGGTGATGGAGGGTAACCACAGTGTGGGGAGGTTTGGGGACACATGACATGAGCTCCCTGATTAAGGTAGGTCACACTACAGCCCCTCTGCTTCACTTGCCTCCATCCCCTAGAGAGCTTGTGGCTGGCCTCTGCCACAGCCTCGGAACCAAGGACCTGGTTGGAGGGGCCAGAGATTGTCACCCTGGAAAAGCAGACCCCTCCCTCTTTTCCTTATAGTCAGGCCCTTCTGGAAATGGAGCTCTGTGACGACCATAGTACATTCCAGGGTCTTCTGTGACCCTCCTATCAGTTAGGTCACTCTAACCATACATACAGCAGCCCTGAGGAGTAGAAGTCTGATTTTACTGATAAGGGACAAAACAGGAAGGACCCAGAATAGCCAGAAAGGGGTGGGGGGAGCTATGGTTTGAACCCAAGAATTCAGATCAGGAGAACCTGTCACTCCGAGCACCCAACCAGATGCCCAAGTGAGCCTGGACTCCTGTCACTAGGAGCCTCTTGATAGCCAAGGCCACAGCTGGAAGGCAAGGGACATGCTGTTATCTTTGTGCCTGTCTGTCTGTGTCTGGTGTATGCTTCTGTNTGCNTGTATGTGTGAAGGTACTATACCAGAGCCATACTCCAGCCCTTCACNGGGGGATTCTGGACAAGCCTGCCATCACTGAGGAATACCCTCAGCCCTCACGAGAGAGTNCACAACAGGTGCTTTACCATAGTGACATGTGCCTGTTGTCCCAGCAGTTAGAAGCCAGAGGTTGACATCTAGTGCCTTCCACTATTGCTCTCCACCTTATTTTTGAGGCCTGGTCTCTCACTGAACCTGGAGCTCCCCAATTCTATTAGTCTGGCTGGCCAGTGAGCCCCAGGGATCCTAACTCCACCTCCCCAGATGTGAGATCACAGGCATGTGCTGACACATTAGCCTTTTTACCTTCGTGCTGGGAATTTGAACACAGGTCTTCATGGTTGCCTGGCAAGCACTTTAGCAGCTGAGCCAAACCCCCAGCCCGTTACGACGTTTGAAAAGTGCCACCGTAGAAAGCACATGTTTTACCAGGCAAATGGTGGCATGGGTCTACGATTCCTGGGGTTGGCAGACTGAAGCAGGAGGAGCATAACTTTGGTCTAACCTGTGCTACAAAACAGTGAATGAGAAAGCACATTTCATTTGATTGGCCCATAGCTATAGGAAACCCCATAACTGCCACCTGGATTGGACCTACATTTAAGGTCCCTGGTTCATACTGCACTGTGCTAGGTCCCTGCATTTCTGCTATATTAAGATCTTGCCAACCAACTGTGTTGAATACGGTCCGATAAAGACGCATTTATGCAAAAAAAAGCATAAAACTACACAAAGTGTATCTAGATCTTTATCACTTTCCTAGATGCGCTGAGCCNAGGCCACTGTCTGAGTACATTTGGGGAAAAATAGACTAGCCCCAAGGGGCCTCCAGGGGAAACTCAAGACAGCCGCACCCTGCCAAGTATGATCGTGGACAAGTCATTTGACCTGTCTCGCTGATGCTGTTACCTTCTTAACTGTAAATTGGGGATATAGAGCCTGGGAAACCTGCCGTAGCTGAAGTCACAGCCAGAATTTAATGACTTAAGACAAGGTGCTGGGGAGATGGCTTAGTGGGTGAAGTGCTTGCCCTGCAAGCATAAGGACCTGAATTCAGTCCCCAGGTCCCGAATAAAAAACCAGGAGTGGTGACATGCACTTGTCATCCCAGCACGAGGGAGGCAGAGACAGNTGGATCCTTGGAGTTCTTTGACCAGTCAGTCTAGCCTAATGGAAAAGCCNCAGATCCCCCAGTGAGAGACTTTATATTTAAAACATGAAGATAAGGGGCTGGAGAGATGACTCAGAGAGTAACAACTCTTGCTGTGTAAGCATGGGGACCTGAGTTCAAATCCCCAGCACCCATGTAAAAAGTCAAGCATGACTCCACACAACCTATTGCACACAAAAGAAAGAAAGAGGGCCTAAAGAGTTGGCTTGGCAGTTTAAGAGCAATTACTGCTCTCCTNGAGGACCTGGGNTTGGTTCCTGGCACCCACCTGGCAACTCACAACAGCCTGTAACTTCAGTTCTAGGACCAAAGTTCAGGTCCCCAGAACCCANATAAATATATGCNGGGTGAGTGTGATAGCCCACCTGTAATTCCAGCTTTGGAAACAGAAACAGGATCCCCAGAATAAACCAGCAGCCAAAGTAGCCATATTTTAACAAGCTTTGGGTTTGATTGAGAGACCCTGCCTCAGTGAATAAGATGGAAGANCAAGACAGCACATGAGGCAGCAAGCTCGGACCCTTACGTGCACATTTGCACACATGCACACATGCACATACCATACGCAGATGACCATGTGCATATACCTTGTACACACCATGCCCACACCACACACCGTACACATGTGCAGACACACATGCATACACCACATACACATGTGCACACATTCACACACTGTCCGTGAGAACAAACAAAAGAACAGTTGGTCTCTGCCAATGGTAGAAGGTGACACCCCTCAGGCTTGATGGGGGCCCCCTGAGCAAGGAAGTCCTGGGGGGGCCCAAACTCCCACCTAGGGGTGACTGCTAGAGACCGATTTCAGATGTTTATTCCAAATCCGTGGACATTTCTCTGCTGTGCTAGAATCCTTAAATGGGTATGTAGAGACAGCTTGGTTGGTAAAGGACATGAGGACCTGAGTTTTATCCTTAAAATCCGAATTTTACAAAACACAGGCATGATGGGACATGTGAAATCCCAGTGCTAGGGAGACAGAGACAGATGAGCCCCTGGGACTGGCTGACCAGCCAGCCTACCCTAATCAATGAGGGGCCAGGCAAATGAGGGACCCTGGCTCAAAATAACAAAGTGAGCAACACCTAAAGAATGACAGCCTCCACGTTACACAGGAACACACATGCGTGCATACTCGTGCATGTCTTACTCAGTGTTCTGTTACTGTGAAGAGACACCATGACCAAGGCAGCTCTTATAAAGGAAAGCATTTAATTGGGGCTGGCTTACAATTCAGAGGTTTAGTCCATTGTCATCATGGCAGGAAGCATGGCAGCACACAGGCAGACATGCTGCTGGAGAGGTAGCTAAGAGTTCTACATCCCGATTGGCAGGCAGCAAGAAGAGGAAGACGTTGGGCCTGGCTTGAGCATTTGAAACCTCAAAGCCCGCCCCCAGTGACACACTTCCTCCAACAAGGCCATACCTCCTAATCCTAGTCAAGTAGTGTCACTCCCTAATGACCAATCATTCAAATCTATGAGCCTATTCTTATGCAAACCGCCACACATATGCACTTGGACACACACAAACACACATGTATTTAGAAGACATCATCCTCCTCAGGCTCTCAGCCTGGCCGTTTGCCTTGGACTCTCATTCCTTACCTGGCATGGTAGTTTAGTCAGATTTATGTCAAATGCCTGACCTCAACAGCCTATGAAAGGAAGGGTTTATTTTGCTTATGGTATCAGAGGTTTTGGTCCATCCTGGTGGGGAGGGCATGGCAAAACAGCTCATTTTGTGGCTGCAGGCATGTGTGGAGAGGCTGTTCACATCATGGTGGACCAGGAAGAATGGAGCTATAACAGGAAAGGTATAGTCGGAAGTTTTCTTGAGTCCTGCCCGGTCTGCAACCGCTCAGACCCAAGTAAACACACAGAGGCTTTTATTACTTACAAACTGTATGGCCTAATGGCTCAGGCTTCTCACTAGCTAGCTCTTACAACTTAACTCAGACCATTTCTATTAATCTATGTGTTGCCATGTGGCTTCATGGTTTACTGATACTTTCACATCTTGCTTCTCCTGGCAGCGGCTCACAGCATCTCCCCATTCTCCTTTCTTCTCTCTCCAATTCAAATGTACCACCTCACCACTGGCCAAACAGCTTTATTTAATCACCCAATCAGAGCAACACATATTCACAGCATACAGAAAGACATTCCACAGCAGAAGGGACTGAAGCAAGATACAGCTCCCAAGGACACAGTCCCCATCTACCTACTCCATGCAGGCCCCACCTTCTATAGCTCCATCACCTCTCAATCATGGATTCAAATTCTTTTATTATATGTATGTATATATGTGTTAGTGTGTATGTACTATGCTCACACCACAGCATGCATGTGGAAGTCAGAGGGCAGCTTATGGGAGTTAGTTCTTTCCTTCTACCACGTGGATCCCAGGGTCAAATTCAGATCATCGGGCTTAGTGGCAAATGTCTTTACCTGCTGAGCTTTACTGGTCCCTCTGTTCAGATTTTCAATGCAGCAACGGATTAAGTCACTGATACAGTTAGTGCCCTTATGATCTACTTGTCTCCAATATGGCCACACAGACACACCTTGAGTGCCCTTTACCANTCTCCTGAATGCCTGTTGGTCCAGTCNTTTTCATGTTAATTAAGATTAACCATCACACCTGGCATTTTAATTGTTCCTCTGCCCCGCCTGTCTCCCACATACCCTATTTTAAAAGATCTGAGGTAGGTTGGTTTTGCTCTGAGACAGGGTCTCTTGTAGCCCAGGCTGGCCTCAAACTAGCTATGTAGCTGAGGATAGCCTTGAATTCATGATCCTCCTGCCTCCACCTCCCAAGTGCTGAAATTACATACACTCAGCACCGTGTCCCGTTTCTGAAATGATTTTAAAATGACTNATGACCCCAACATGCTTCATGCGGAAGCTACTGCACCCTTTCTCTCTAACCTTTCAATGTGTGCCTTAGGGACTCTGTGTTTGGTAACACCTGAGGCTAGGTCATTAAGAATACGCTCTGCCTAGTGCTCACCATCTCTTGGAGCCTTTGCTTGGTAGTTCAAGGCCAGCCTGGGTCATATGGCAAGACCATGTCTCCAAAAAGAAGAGAGAAAGAGATCAAATAATTTGGTTTTAAACTCAGGTTTGAACACAGTTTGTTCTGACATTTGCCAGCTCTTTGAAGATGGTTGCCTCCTTTGTCACTCTGCTGAAAGGCCTCGGCTGACAATGGTTTTCTCTTTCCTTCCTCCCTGACAGGGAATAGCATTTTCTTTTGCTACCTGGTNGAACATCCTGTGATTTGCTGCTGTCAACAGATATAAGACCCACAGGGGGGCTGGAGATGTAGCTCAGTTGCTAGCACCCATGAAGCCCTGAGTTCTATCCCCAGCACCGCACATCTCCGCATTGAGGAAGTAGAGGCAGGAGGATCAGGAGTTCAAGGTCATCATTAGTAACACAGAGTAGGAAGCCAGCCTGGACTACATAATACTGTTTTTTTTTCTTTTTTTTTTTTAAAGATTTATTTATTTATTATGTATGCAGTGTTCTGATACACACCAGAAGAGGGCACCAGATTGAATTATAGATGGTTGTGAGCCACCATGTGGGTGCTGGGAATTGAACCCAGGTCCTTTGGAAGATCAGTCAGTGCTCTTAACTGATGAGCCATCTCTCCAACCCCATAATACCGTTTCTTAAACAGAAACAAAAGACACAGGGACCAGAGAGGAAGGCTGCTTAAGTAGAGTTGGGGCCTCACTCACCCCATCAAATGGTCACTGTTGAGAATATAAAACAAGCTGGAGAGAGACTCCAGTGGTTAAAGCACTTGCTGCTCTTTCAGAGAATCCAAGTTCAATTCCCAGCACCCACGCTAGGCAGCTCACTGCTTGTGACAGCTCCAGCCGCAGGGAATCCACCACCCTCTTCCAGCTTCCTCGGGTACTCACATACAGACACACAAGTACACATAATTTAAATAAATAAATAAANAAAACACTCAAACAGTAAACTCTAAATGAGTAAAGTACTGACGAAGAGGTAAAAAGCTTGGAACCCTCGTAAGTTGTTGGTGGATATGTAAAATACTTATTAGTGGTGGGACACTTTCTCCAAAAATGTAAAAGTCGAGCTGGCAAGATGGCCTAGCATTGCCGTCAAGCCTGATAATTTGGGTTCAAACCCTGGAGTCCGTGTGGTGGAAGCAGAGAAGTAGCTCCCACAGGGTGTCCTCTGACTTCCACACATGTACCATAACACTCATGTCCACATATACATGCAGACACACACACAAATATAAAGAAAGAAACTTATAAAAATTTTTAATAGCTAAGTGTAGTGGAACACAACTCTCATCCCAACACTCAAACTAAAGCAGGAATTTTAAGGCCAGCCTGGTCTACAGAGTGAGTTGGATGAGTTGGAGCCAGCTTGAGCTACATAATGGGACCTTGTCTCCAAAAACAAATCCAGACGAAGAGGCTGGAGAGATGGCTCAGGAGTTAAGAGTACTTGCTGCTCTCGCAGAGGACCTGAATTCTGTTTCAAACACCCACATGGTGACTCCAGGGCATCTGAAGCCCTCTTCTGGCCTCCACAGGCATGTGCATGTACACACACCTACACATAAATATATATATATATGTCAGATATATATATATATATCTGAGAGGGAAAATAATTAAAAGAATTGCTTTTCTACTTCTGGATATATATAATACGTCCTGAAGAGTTGGAAAGAGCATCATGGGGGCCTAGACATTTCATGTTCCCAGCAACAGGATTCACAAAAGCCAAAATAGGGATAATGCCCAAGTATCCATCAACAGATGAATGCATAAACTTGTGACACACGGGTATGATGAAATACTCTCCACCTTCAGGAAGGACGTGCTGACAGTTGCTACAGCCTGGATACACTTTTAGAATGTTATGCTGAGATAGAAGCCAGGGAGGGAGAAAAAAGGAAGGCAGGCTGTGTTTTTTTTGTAAAGTCCTCAGTAGTTCACTTTATAGAGACAAATTAGGCAGGTGTGGAGTCTCGGCACGTGCGAGGTAATAGTAGAAGGATCAAAACTTGAATGGTCGTCCTTAGCTACATAGTAAGTTTGAGGCCAGCCTGGGCTACATCAGACCCTGTCTCAAAAATAATCATAGAAGGGTTGGAGAGATGGCTCAGCAGTTAAGAATACTTAGCTGGGTGGTGGTGCACACACCTTTAATCCCAGCACTCAGGAGGCAGAGACAGGCAGATCTCTCTGAGTTCAAGGCCAGCCTGGTCTACATAGAGAGTTCTAGGACAGCCGGGGCTGTTATACAGAGAAATCCTGTCTCAAAAAAAAAAAAAATATTTAATGCTCCTACAGAGGACCTGAATTCAGTTCCAAGTCTTACAAAGGACCCCTCACAGCCACCTGGAACTCCAGCTTGGGGGATCTGATGCCCTCCTCTGGTCTCCATGGCCACGTACACAAACATATATGTATAAATACATATAAGTAAAAATAAATCTTTACAAATACTAAAAATAGTAATAGAGACAATGTATCTGTGTAATTGCCAGGGGCTGGGGGAGAGGCTCAGAGTTAATGCTTAAGGGTATTAGCTTTCAATTCTGCAAGATGAAGGAGTTCTGGAGCTAGGTGGCCTTCATGGTTACACAANAGTGACGATCCCTTCTGCCACAGGACTCTGCAGAGAGTTANGATGGTAAGGTATATATTCTAGATGCTTTACCACAGTTTAAAAAAAAAGAAAGGCTGGTTGTCCCAACTACACATGAGGCTGAGGCAGGAGGATGGTAGATTCAAGGCCAGCCCGGGTAACTTAGTAAGACCCTGTATCAAAACAAAAGAAGAGCTGAGGGCATGACTCAGTATATAGCGCCTGCCTAGAACCCCCCCTTACTGGGGTGTGGCTCAGTGGTGAGCACCTGCCTAGAATCCCCCAGTGAGGGCCTGGGGTGTGGCTGGGTGTTGAAATCATTTGCCTATAACCTCCCTGTAAGAAGAACTTCTAACCAGTCTTATTAATAAACACGCGGAACAAGAAATAAGGGTGAAAATCTGACAGAGATCAGAGGAATNAGGAGCAAGCCACCACTCACCAATGCTGCCTCTACTTCCCAGGAGCAAAGTGGAGCAAAGAGCGTGCCTTCCGGTCTAACCTGGCTTTTATACCTGTCTATCTGTTAACTAATTTCCCATCTTCCCAAGCTACATCACTTCCTGTCTTGTCTGCATGGACCTTCAGAACTCTAAGGTTGATGCTGGGATTAAAGGCGTGTGCCACCACCTCCTACTGCTAGTTCCCCATGTGACCTTGGAGTCACAGAGAACCAAATGGATTAAGGGCGTGTGCTAACTTGCATGGCTATTGTTTTCTATTAGTGGCTGGCAGCCCCGTTTTTCCTCTGACCCTCAGATAAATTTTATTAGGGAGGACAAATAAGATATCACCACACCTCCCCGCCTTGGGGGATGCATCTTGATAGGGGAGAGCTTACCTAGAAAAAAACAAGGGAGGGAGAATTCTCGGTCTGGAGCTAGGATGCTTTTCTTCTGCCCTGGGACATGAGGACTCCAGGGTGTCCAGACTCTAGATCCCAACACCTGAAACAATGGCCCCTCAGGTTTTCAAGCCTTCAGCTCGGACTGACAGTTAAACCAGCCCCACCCCCCAGGGTCCAGTGTCTTCACACTAGACTGACAGTGGGACTTCTCAGTACCAGGGTCACTAATACCATAGTGATAGTACAGTAATGTGTCATAATTTTCTAACAAATCTCATCTGGATGGATGGATGGATGGATGGATGGATGGATGGATGGATGGATGATTAAAAGGCTAATTATCAATCCATGGATGAATGATAGGTAAATAGGTAGGTAGATAAATGATTGATAGATAAGGTGGATGGATAGATAACACATAGCCACAGACACATAGATTCGTGGATGAGTCGCAAATTAAGTCTGTACCTGTTGACTACAGCTATGGTTTTTTAATGTAGCCCAGGCTGGTCTCAACTCAGAATGTAGCTGTGGATGACCTTGAACTTCTGATCTTCCTGTCTCGACCTTTCAAGTGCTGGGGTTACAGGGGTGCACCACCGCGCTTAGTTTATAGGTCGCCAGAGGTAGAACTCAAGGCTTTGTCGTGCTAAGCAAGCACTCTGCCGACTGAGCCATGTCCCCAGCCAGAGAACATTTTTTTCTAGTGAATACAGAACTGTGCTTATCTGAATCTGAAATGTTCCCTGGAAGCTCACGTGTTAAAGGTTGATTGCCAGCTGCCAGGGCTTTGGGGTAGTGATTGGATCATGAGGGTTCTGACATTACCAGTGCATTGATCCATGGATTCAGATTTTTTTTTATGAAGCAGAGTTGAGGGGGTTAATAAAGACTTTTGAGGATTCCATACATGTGTACAGTACCATAATCATAACCACCTCCACTCATATCTACCCCCCACTTGCCCTCCCGTTTCCCCCTTCTCCTCACCAGCTCCCCCTCCCAACTTCCTGTCCTCTTATTATTTTTTTTATTTTATCCTACTTAAAATAACAAAACAAAAATAATTACAAAAGCTAGGTATGGTGACTCATACCAGGAAAGAAGGAAGGGAGAGAGGGAAAGAGCACCATCTTGGGACTGGTACTAAGTGCTGGGAGGGTGGCATCTTAAATGCCCCATTTATCCACCTCTCCCCTCACATTCTACTGGGGTATGAATGCCAGCCAGAGGCTGAACTATGTGGCTCATCCCTGAGGACCACGAGCCACCCAGAGAAGGTCCAAGAGAAAGAACCGAGAACCACAGAGAGCTGGAGGGATGGCTCAGCAGTTAAGAGCACTTGCTGCTCTTCCAGAGAACCTGGGTTTGGTTCCCAACACACATGTCAGATGATTCACAACCTCCTGTTAACTCCAGCTCTGGGGGATCCATCGCCCTCTTCTGGCCTCTGTGTGCACTTGCACTCATGTGCGCATACATAGAGACAGGCATACATATACAAATTTAAAATAAAGAATTGTTTTTACAGAAAAAGAACTTAGAACCCAGCTCCCTCCCGGGGAGCATCCCACGTTCCCTAGTGAAGTGTAGCTGTCACACAGGGTGACTCAGTGAACCATCAAGACACTGGGATTATAGACAGGCACCCTCTCACCTAGCCTCAGGCTCCTTAAGTTAATGCAGTTCTCTGAAGCTAGGCACGCTCTCCCAGGGATGTGGGGGACACTGGACATGGCCATAGATTCCCACCAACCTCAAGTTCCTCATTGGACAACTTACTAGGGTCCTGCAGTGACCAGAAAGACCCAGGCTTCAGGAAGGGA
>LZPO01068677.1:1394284-1414091 GCA_001675575.1 Neotoma lepida
TAGAATCCACCAATGAGGGGCTGGGGGTGGGGCTCAGTGGTAGAGCACCTGCCTAGGCTCTAAGCACCTGTGTTTCCCTAGACGAGTGTGGAATTGTAGCCCAGATCTCTGAGCCCTTGGCAGCTGCAGACATCCCGGCATATTACATCAGTACTTTCAAGTTCGACCATGCATTGGTGAGTAGCCCCTGGGAACGGACAGGGACTACACGGCTAGAGAACAGGTTCCTGGTCTAACACACATTTTTTTTTTCTTTTGCTTCCTGTCCTGTAGGTTCCAGAAGAGAATATCAGTGGGGTTATCCACGCCCTGAAGGTCAGTCAAGGAGGGAAGCATTAGAAGAGGCTCATCTCTGGGCTCCTCCCTGCCACAGCCCACNAGGGCCTTTCCCCCTGACGAAGGTTATTCTTGCAGTATTTCCCTATGGACTGAAAGATTGGCCCCGGAACCCTAAGGACAGGGCCTCTGGGACACTCCCCTGATTCCTGACTCCTCCAGGCCTGAGCCCAAGCCAAGGCCACCCCCACATCCACCTCCAGCCTTCCAGAGTCCCCAGCCTTTTCAATAATGACTCAGTTTCCCCCCAGTGGGGATGTGCCCATCTTCCTCCCCCAAGCTCCACCCCAGAAAGTGGTCTCTGAGGCCCAGGGGGCTTGGGAACAGCCCAAGACCTCACCTACAGCCCACAGCAAACACCAAAGGAAGCTGGCGCCTCCCACGAGACATTGGGATTGGGGTCTTGATGGACNTGGGAACATCTTAGGAAGTTGGTGGAGCAAGATTGGGTGTGCAGAGCTGGGGAAGCCCCCGTGAGGAAACCCCCAGGATGAATGGTATTGTTGCTGCTTTANTATCAGAGGTACAGGGCCTGATTCCCTCAGGATGGAGGCCAGCAGNCNACCCTCAGGTCATAATGGCCAGTGAGCCTCAGACAGTAGCAGTGGGCCCCCTACCACCAAGCTGGGGAAACAAACCAAGACCCTAGAACCCCACCTGCTGACCACACAGGGCCTGTGTCAATTCCTACTATGACTGCCAAGAGGGGTCCTGAGCCAACCTCCCACCAAGAACACTTGTCCCTGGAGGAGGAAGGAATCCCAGGACACCTCCTTTCCCACCAGCCTAGAGCACCAGCTTCTATCTGTCCTCTGTTCGCTCTCCCTGGACCCAACATGGGCAAGCAAAGACTCAAGTTTTCTCCCAGCAATGGACATCCCCANCAGCCCAGGCCTAGAGTGTCTTGGGCCATGTCCACCTCCCCAGCTGTCACTTAGACCAGCCTAGAGTTTCCCCCTTCATCCTCTCTATCCTACTTTTAGGGGACATAGAGGCCTCAGCCCCCCCAATTCACATACCTCCTGAAGTGATACCTGGGAGGCCGCTGTCTTGAGCATTTGTAGAGAAAAATCACACTTGCGGTTTTTTTTTTATTCAGTTTTTTGCATAGAGGTGGCTGCGGAAGGAGTAGTCTTGTTTTGGAGGAGATGGGGCCTGTTTGAGTCTTATTAGAGTGCCCAGGGTTCAGTGGCACTTAGCAGCACCGTGTTTCTCCGGGGACAGACACAAATGCAAAGATATATCCTAAGAATCTTGGCCTGGTCTTCTGAGGAGGGTTATTGGGAGTGGAGCTCTGGCACAAGACACCAGGGCCCCCATAGCACCCCCTATGGGGCATCCCAGCATATCAGGTGATAACAGCACCTGAGAGTGGTACCATGAGCTGGGACTATGGGATCCACCAGACTTAGGCTCTTGGGGTGTTTGCTCAGGCCTGTGTTACACTGTCTCAAACAAGGTCAGAGGAGGGAATGTTTATTTACCCCTGCAAAGGTCTCCCTACAAACTGTGTTCCTCCCTTCCCCGGACTGCAGGAGCATACCAGATGGAGGATCTATTCTAGAACCCTGTAGAAGCTCAGAGTCCAGCATGCTAATCAAAATTACCTCTGGCGGGGTTTGGTTTTTTGTTGTTTTGTTCTTCTAATTCCTTTTGCACAAAACAACCAAATCTTATCAATTGTTTTCTTGTCCCAAAAGGGAAATGGCCAAGTAGGCAGGGCCATAGTGAGGCCCCTGAGTCCCCTTCTCACCCTGGAAGGCCTTGATTGTCCAGGACACACCTTTCTGTAACCCCTTCTGTCCCGCCTTCCAGTTACCCCTTCCCACTGTATAAGTGTGCTGGCCCCCTGCCCCAGAGTTGTGTGGCCCCCCTAGACTTGCTAGGATGAAACTGTGTATTGTACACACCTATAAATACGTGTTTTATGTTAATAGAGATATATTCTGTAAATAGCATATATACTTGAGCAATATATATGTTAATATATTCTGTGTGCGCAGGACACAGGCAAGGGCCCCACCTCATGTGCGCGCACACGGGGACATTTTGAGCCACCGTATATTTTTAATTTGAATATGTAGGCAATACAATGATTGGAAAAGCCNTGGGGTCCTTGAGGCCAGCCTTGGAGGGGGAGACAAAACCACCAGCCTACGATATCTGGGACAGGTTTAGAGGGCCAGCATGGTCTGCTTTATAACTATTGCACCCCCATTCCCACAGCCTAAGCTCTGGATGCTTTTATTTTGTTTGGGGGGGCCATTGATCCAGAAGGAGGATTGAGATTTTTTTTACATTTTAACAGTGGCGCCCTCCCTCAGGGTTACTCTAAAAACTTTGTCTGGTAAACCCATTGTGTTCTAACCTCCTTCCCAGAGTCCCTTCTCTAGAGAAAGCTGTAGGCCTGGCATCTTACCTGATTTTTTTGTTGTTGTGTTATTTGTTTTCTTGAGACAGGGTCTATTTATATAGCCCTGGCTGTCTTGGAACTCCCTAGGTAGACCAGGCTGGCCTTGAATTTATAGCAATCTGCCTGCCTCTGCTTCCTGAGTGCTGGGATTAAAGGTGGGCACCACCACGCCTGGCTGGTTTGTTGTTGTTGTTGTTGTTGTTGTTGTTGTTTCCTTAATTCCTGCTAGTTTAGGAATCTCAGGTTCTCCTCCCTCCTTTCTTCCTACTCCGTAGGACCCAAAACACCACATATATTTCCCCCAACTGTGCGTCTTGAGAGGAGCTGGGGCCTGGGTCTGCCCACCAGCCTTCTAGAGACCCCACTATTTAGCTATAGTAGGTCCTTGTGAGGAAGCTGGGTCTCTGTGTCTCTACATGATATAGTGTCTACAGCTCTGGGGTAGGTGACAGTCCCCATTGAAGCCCTCTACTCTATGTTTTTAGTGCTTTCTCCTCACTTCTTGGCATCTCCTAGTTGTATGAATGTGGGGNTCGCTGCTGACCCAGCCTCAGAGGTGATCCAAGCGGCATGCCAGTCAGCAGTCCAGGTTCTCTGGGGGATTTCTTTNGTATTTTTCTGCAGTGCTGAGGATTGTAGGCAGGGCCTCATGCATTTGAGGCAAGCACTCCCCCGAGCCACTTCCAGCTCCTAGCAGCAGAGTCTCCTGGCTCACATGGAAGGTAGAACGGGCTGTTAAGGTCAAGTATTAGGAAACACAGTCAGACCCCCTGGGCAAG
This sequence comes from Neotoma lepida, assembly GCA_001675575.1. Lineage (NCBI taxonomy): Eukaryota > Metazoa > Chordata > Mammalia > Rodentia > Cricetidae > Neotoma > Neotoma lepida. The sequence continues at coordinate 1,397,813 of LZPO01068677.1, forward strand.
GCCACCAAGTCATGGACTCCAGGGGTTTGTATCTGCCAGAAAGACACTAATTAGAAAAGCTCACATTAGGGTGTGGCTCGGTGGATAGTGGGATGGATAGTTGTTTGCCTAGCATGCTTGAAGCCCTGGATTCAGTTCCCAGCACTCGGGAGATGGAAGCAGGCAGATCACAAGTTAAGGCCAGCCTGGGCTACATGAGACCCTGTCTCCAAAAAAGAAAAAAACAAAAAGTCAAATATCACCTGTACCTTTGACTACCTGTCCACTACAGACTGATGAGACCAGTGTCCCCATTTACAAAGCCCCCTTCCCAACTTTGGCTCAGCCCCACACCCTGGAGCATACCTGCTTCCGAAGAAATTATTTCTCCCCTAGACCTCAGCAGCATTGCCAACTGTATACTCCCTTCCTCCACAGGGTCTCTAAAGACCACACACACACACACACGCACACCCCATAGAGGTATGCAGCCCTGACCCCATAAAACCCGCTTCCCCAAGCCTCTGGAGCATCAGCATTCACCCTGTCCCACCAGGTANAGGCAACAGGTTCCTGGTGTGATGGGCGGGGTCTAGGGACCTGGTTCAGTCTGCTGCCCATNAGGCAGTGTTGCTGAAGCAACCTGCTTAGGGCAGTGAGGTGATTCCTCCTGTAGCATGATGGAAGGAACTGTGGAAGTCCAAAGATACTGAGGCAGGAGGGAAGGAGCTAACTCCTATGCACAGCTAGCCCTACCCCCTTTGTCTGGTACATGATCNTCAAAGATCTAAGCTACCTGCTACCAGCCCCACCACCACCACATCTCCCAGGCTGATCTTTAAAAGTCCCCAGCCACCTCTGGACCACACACCAGCGCCTCTGGATTGGATGTGGAGATGACACAGGCTCTTCTTGGCTAGGGCAACTGATAAAGGGAGCGGAAGGGAGGGAGGGTCTACTTTGCCTCTTGAGTGTGACAGGATTACAGTGCACTGTGATAGAGAAGCATGGCAGCAGGAGCGTGAGGCAGCTGGTCACGNCCATCCACAGTCAGGAAGCAGAGAGGGAGGGGATGCTGGTGCTCAGCTCACTTTCTCTTTCCTAGTCCAAGAGCCCAGCCACCCACATTCAGGGTAGGTTTTCCCACCTCAATCCACTCTCCCTGACAGACTTAGGCAGAAGTTGGTCTCCTAAGATGGTTCTAGATCCTCTTGAGATGACTATTAAGCACCACAGGACACCCCTCACCCACCTGTGTTCATTCTGTGAGCAGAATTGGGGAACCGTAGGTGGGGTCAGCACTTGGTGAGGGGAGCCTGGATGAGGAGTAGGGGGACTCTCCAACAGGGATGGCATATGGTTTTGAGTTTCCAAGTGATGGGTATTGTGCTGAGGGTCCAAGTATAGCCTGGAAGGATGGCAGACCTCCATTTTGGCATCCAGGAGGGAAGTGAGGCCAAGATAGCCANCAGCCAGTCAGCCTTGGTTTGTTGTGTGGGGCTGTTGTGGAGGAGTAGAGCTAACTTTTAATAGACTAATCTTTTCATACATCTCCGCTTTCTTGTTCATGTCCATTTCCTAATTTGAAGCAGCAAAAGGAGACATTTAACTGATCCCAGGGGGGCTGAAGGCACCAGTAGAGGCCCGAGGCCATGGCACTTGCGAGCATCAGTTTGGTGGTGACGGTTTGTGGCACTTGGTGGAAGAGGAGGGAAGCTGGGTGCAGGGTGGCCCCGTCCTGTGTGTCAGGATGCTGTTCTGTGTGGTTATATTTACGTGTGTGTGTGTGTGTATGTGTGTGTGTATGTGTGTGTGTATACATGTATTAGGCATGAGTGTGTGCACACGCGTGCAGAGCCTATCTCAGAGCTGAAAGCTATTTCATGCAGTTTGGCTCTTCAGCCTAACCCACTGCCACACAGAGTTAATCAGATGGGGGGGGGATGCAGGCCCTGGCTCTGGGATGGAACGTGGGGTTCCCCTGATGGGATAGGCTCCTTTCCCTATTCTCTGCATCCCCAGGAAACTCTGCCCTCAGAGGCCCAGGGAGCCCATGCAGGCAGCCTGAGCTGGCCCAGGCCCACCCATGGGACTCTTCAAANGTTTCAATTCTGAAGACAGTATTCGCAGGGAGAGGGGTTGGAGACAAGAGGAGCCCTTTGCTTTCCAGGAACTCATCTTGGAAAAGGGTCCACAAAGCTAAAGACCCCAGCAATGGGCAAAATCCAGGTCTCCACAGGCAGAGCCTAGCACGGTTTTCCTTTCTGCTGCCTCAGTTTTTACCTGTATCACAGGAAGAGTTAGAGCAGGGTCAACCCCCAAACAACAGGGAGATGAAGACGAAACAATAGTTCTCCCAGCCCTCCTCTTGTATGCCAAAATCATTTCCGTTATCCTGAGGCAGGGGAGCAGGTGTGGGTGCCCTGTGGGGTTTTTTTTAAGGGACCCTGCCCTGCCCACAGCCCCAGCTGACCCTCACCTGGCATGTCATGCCCAGGTCACCAGCAACAGTGGTACTTCATCGGTCCTGCNGCTTGGGTGAGGAGAGGACTGGAGTCCTACTCTCTCCACCTCCAGGGCCTTCATGCTTTTCGTTTTGTCAAAGAAACAAAACCCTTGAGAGTTGTGTACTGTATGACGGAGAGAAAAAAAAGTACCTAATGTTCCCCCGAAAAAAGACAGTATATTTTGTACTTTGTAAAGTGTTCATTAAATGAAGGGGAAAAAAAGATAATGTTGGCTGACAGCTGTCTGATTTTATGTTGATTTATCCAGAATCATGTCTTCATTTCTTCCCTCCTTTCCATATTGTTTGGAGAACATGCGTCACGGGCTAGAACTGTCAGGATAACCCTCAGGTATAACACCTTGAGTCTCAAAAACTGCCAGGAGTAAGGTAGTTTGTACCAGCTACCTGATGCTGTGTAGTAAGTNGCCCCAAAACAGTGGCTTAAAATGATACTTATCTGTATCCTAGCCCTCAGGAGGCTCAGGCAGGAGGATGGAGGGNTCCAGGCTAGCCTGAGCTACATAGTGAAACCTTGTCCCAATAAAATAAGGGGTAGGAAAGGTGACTCAGCGTTGAAGAGCACTGGCTCTTCAGAAAACCTGGGTTCAATTCCCAGCACCCACATGGTGGCTCACAACCATCTATGACTCCAGTCCCAGAGGATCTATCTGACAATCTCTTCTGGCCTCTGCAGGTACCAGGTACCCATGTGGTACACAGACATGTGTAGCAATATGCATATGCATTTATCCATATGTATAAAATAAAAGCTAAAAGGAAGAATGACATGTCCTAGCTTAGAGCTTCGGGGGGTTCAGTGTGTGATCATGGGCCTGAGTGAGGTAGAGAGCACCATGATAAGGAGAACTTGTAGCGAAGGGATTGTTCATGGCATCCAAGAAGCAGAGATGGGAACACAAGGAAAAGGCCAGGGCAAGCTATCACATCTTCAGTGACCTTCTTCCGTTGATAAAGTACCGCCTCTTACCTTTCGCCACCTCCCAGTAATCCCAACAAATGATTCCATCAAGTNATTAATCCATTAATTAGGTCAGCATCTTCCTGATCTAAATGTTTCTGGACATGTCATCCTAGAAACAGGTGGGAATGTGTTTGCAAACCTAGACATCTCTCAATCCCAGTAGCCTCCAGTACCCACACAGTGGCCAACAACCATCTCCAACTCCAGTTCCAGATCTGATGCCCTCTTCTGGCCTCTGTGAGTACTGCACACACATGGTGCACATGCATACATACAGACAATATTCATACACATAAAAATCATTAAAAAATTTTTTTAAAAATTTAAGAGGGGGCTGAGAAGATAGTGTCATGGTTAAAGAACCCTTGCTGTTCTTGGAGATGAGATGGGTTTGGTTCCTAGCGCTTAGCTCACCATTTTTCTCTAACTCTGGTTCCAGGAGATTTTATACCACCTTTTGGCTTCCGTGGCTATTACACACAGACATACACACATGCAAAACACATATACACATAAATAAATCTTTAAGAGTGAGAACAGCAAGAGGATACCTGGGAAGAGGCGGGTGACTCACTTCGCCCAGGGTGTCATTCAGATGCTCACTAAAGCGAGAGGACAGGTCATACGCAAACCTTTCACAGGACAGAATGAGCAACCAAGATAATGGCTTAGCAAGGTTTCCGGGTGCCACGTGCTGGGGAGGCAGGGTAAGGACCAGAGAGACAAACACTGATACCCAAGTACAGATGGCAGCTGAGCCGAAGCCCTGGTGACATGCGAAGGGTACAGATGCTGCATGGCCAGGCTGGACAGGTTAAACAGGCTTTAAGGAAAACTGAAGGATAAGGATGCCCCTTTTTGTACTTATGTGTGACTATGATCAAGGTGCTTGTTTTGCTTTTTTAGTTCATTGTGACAGGGTCTCGTGTATCCAAGGCTGGCCTCAAACTCAGTGTGTAGCCGAGGGTGACCTTGAGTTTCTGATCTCCTGCCTCGAGGTCTGCCNCCAATGGAGTTACTGAACGTGCCGCCATATCCTGTTTATGAGGCACTGGAAACTGGACCCCAGGCTTCGTGGATGCTATAATCAAGGACCCTACTAGAGCTACATTCCTGGCCCCTTTGTTTTTCTAAGGACTTTTTAAATTAAGAACATTTTTAAATCTTGGGTACATGGTGATGGGAGCATGTGCTCATGCATGCAGATGCTTTGGGAAGCCAGAAGAGGGGGTCAGATCCCCCTGGGAGCTAGAGTTACAGGCATTTGTGAACTGCCCGATGTGGGAATTGAACTCAGGTCCTCTGGAAGAACAGTAACTCTTCTTAACAACTGAGCCATCTCTCCAGCTCCTCAACTTCTATTTCAAGTTCACAGCAAACTTTGCTATCGTAAGCCTAAGATTGGCCCTTAAAGAGAAGCAGGAGCAGGATCTGCCTGGGTGAGGGGCCCTGTAACTGCCAAAACAACCATGTCCTCCAACACCAGCCAACTGGTCCCCATGACATCCTGCTTGTTGACCACTCGCCTTTAACCTGCAACCTTCCCACACATCCAGTTTCCTTGATAGGTTTTCTCCATGTTAGGGTTTTCTTCTGCAATGTCCCCCATGGGCTCATGTGTTGAATGTGTGCTCCACAGCAGGTGAGCTGTTCTGGAAGACTGTGGAACCTTTTAAAAGATGTGAGGCCTGGAAAACAGAAGTTGGTCACTGGGGATGGTCCTGGAGGTGGCAGTCCAGCTCCAACTTCCTGTTGGATGCTGCTTCCTGATCTGCCATGATGTGAGAGGCCTCTACCACGAGCTCCGATCCCCAGACACTTGCCATGCCTTCCCTGCGATGCTGGACTGTAACCCCGTGAAACTGAGAGCCAAATGAAGTCCTCTTTTAAGTTGTTGCTGTCAGGGACTTGGGGTAAACCTTTGCTTTCCTCCACAGCCCACAAGCAGCTACCATACTCTGTGTATTTTGTATAATGTCCATTTCCCTTCCCAAGGATAAGCTGCACAAAGCAGGGATTCTACCCACATGACTCAGTGCACCCCACGCCTGCACTTAAGGGGCCCACAAGTACCTGCAGAGTGAACAAGTAACGGGTGGGGTGTAGCAGGAATCTCGGAAGATCATAATTAGTGAGTCAGGCACCAGCTATTTTCTGAGCCAAAGAATCTATCTGTTCAGAAAATACTTTCCAAGGGCTAGGGAGATGACTCAGTGGGTTAAGTGCTTGCCTGACAAGCTGATGATCAAAGTTCAATCCCCAGAACCCATGTAAAAAAAGGTGAGCATGGTGTCTGTCATATGCCTGTAATTCCGTCCTTGGGGAAACAGAAGCAGGCCTCTCCAGCCAGCATTCTTGGAAAGCTTCAGGTTGGGAGATCCTGTGTGTAAACGTAAGGTGGAGCTGGGTGTGGTGGAACATGTCTTTAGTCCCAGCACTCTGGAGACAAAGGCAAGGAGAACTCCCGAGTTCAAGCCCAGCCTGGTCTACAAAGTGATACCCCACCTTATATAAGATGGATAGCAGCTGAGGAATGATGACACTTGACACTGTCCTCTCTCCTCTACGTGAATGCATACATGCAACTGCACACACACAAAACACATCCCTGGTGGGATTGTCTTCTGTTTGCTTTTATGGTCTCAAAATGATCGAGTAAAACATTCACAAGCCCTCCATTCTTAGAAAAGGCAGAAAACAGACTTTATTCCAAAAGAACTTCTCAAACACTGTTCTGAAAGGAAAGGACAAGCTTCCTTAAAAACAAGCATTTTCCCAGTTTCTGAGGCTTCCTACTCTAAGGCTGGCCCTCCAGCCAAGATTCCACAGCCCTCAGGCCACAAGCATTTGGCCTGCAGCTTCTTTCTTCAGGGGCTTCTGGACTGTTCAAAGCCAGGCANGGAGGAGGTTCCAAGGCTGGGATATTGTAGACCCAGGAGAGGAGGCTGGCTCACACGGGCCACTCCATGAAGAGTATCAGGCCAAGGCATTTTCTGGACTCCCGGACTGTGTCCTGGGGAACTTGTGGGGTGGCAGCTGATCAGAGACCCTAGCTGAAGTCAGCTGGCTCTCTTGCTGAGCCGGGCCAGCCAGCAGCCCGTGTGTCCTGTTGTGATAGGGGACACAAGTTCTCCTGAGTGCCTTGTCATGTCTCCAATCTCTTAATATCAAATGTGCCATGAATAATGAACTTCCCATAAGAATAGTGTCTCAGGCAAGACACATCCCCAGATGCTANCATGTGTTACCTGGAAAGGGCATCAGCCTGGCCACCCTAGGGCCTCGTGCACTGGTACTACTCAAGAGCACACCAAGCCAAGAGCAACCATCCTGAACTGAGTTCAGCAGCCAGGAGCCTCAGCGGGGGGAGGGTCTTCTCCACAGACTCCTATTATAANGTCCCCACTGAGGACAGAGTATACATCCTGCGCCACACAGGCCCTGGCCCTCTCCCAGTATCCTCAGAAGCTGTACTGGTGGCCACACCCTGCCTCTACCAAGCTGGTGCTGTCAGTATAGTTCGGAGATTGGGACCAGCCTGGAAAGGGCCCCGGAAGGAGATTCAGATGAAGGACTTGGCCAGAGTCACCATGTGATCCACACCACATGCCACGTCCACAGGCTCGCCGGGCATCGTCACCTGGAAAACAAGCCCCGGGACACAGTGAGAGGAAGGGTAAGCAGGCTCTGGAGCTCTTCTAGGGAGACAGACTTACGTAGCTCCAACTCTCTGTGTAGCTGAGGCTGACCATGAACTTCTCATCCTCCTGCCTCAACCTCCCAAGTGCTCGGTTTACACACACATGTGTAAACTTTATGTGATATTGGGGGCCTCCCAGAGGGCTGGCCCCTCAATCCTCATTATTTTGTTCTTTATTACACCACTTATTTGTGTAGGTTGGTTCCCTCCCTCCATCTTGTGGACACTGGATACTAAACTCTGGTAGTCAGGCTTGGTGTCAAGTGCCTCTACCCAGTGGGCCTCCACAGGCTCTACATTTATTTTTTAATTTTTCTTTTCTTCCTTTTTTTGTTGTGTATGTTGTGTGCGTGTGTAAATGTACCATATATGGTGGATGTGGTGTGGGGGTGTGGAATGTACTGTGTATGGTATGTATGGAATGGTGTGATGTGTGTGTGGAATGTAGTGTATATAGTGTATATACTGGCTAGTTTTATGTCAACTTGACACAAGCTAGAGTCACAGTGACACAGTGAGAGGAAGGAGCCTCAATTGAGAAAATGCCTCCAATATCAGGCTGTAGACAAGACTGTGGGGCATTTTCTTAATTAGTGATTGATGTGGGAGGGCCCAGCCCATTCCATTGTAGGTGGTGCTATCCCTGGATGAGATCATACACACACACACACACACACACACAGAACGCAGCCTGAGAAAGCCATGAGGAGCAAGCCAGTAAGCAGCTCCCCTCCACAGCCTCTGTGTCAGCTCCTACCTCCAGGTTGCTGCCTGTTTGAGTTCCTATCCTGACTTCCTTCTCAATGATGAATAGTGATATCTAAGTATAAGCCAAATAAACCTTTTCCTACCCAAGTTACTTTGTTCATGGTGTTTTATCACAGCAATGATTACCCTAAGACAGTGTGTGCGTGTGGAATGTAGTATGTGTAGTGTATGTAGTGGTGTGTGTGTGGTATGTCTGAGTATATTGTGGAGGGGGGTAACGTGTAGTATGTGTAGAATGTAGTATGTGTATGTTTATGTGGTATGTGTGGGGGGTGTAGTACTGTGATGTATGTGTATGTGGTGTTTGTGTGCTGTGTGCTGTGCAGTATGTGGAATGCTGTGTGTGGCATGTGTGTGCACTGTATGCAGTGCAATGTGTAGAATATGGTGTGTGGCGTGGATGTGTGCTGTGTGCAGTGGAATGCAGTGATATGTGTGTGTGTGTATAGTGCAGTGTGTGGTGTATGTGTGCTATGTGCAGTATAGTGCATGTTGAACGCGGTGTGTGGTGTGTGTGTGTGTGTGTGTGTTGTCCTGTGTGCAGTGCAGTGTATGTGGAGTGCAGTGTGATACATGTGTATGTGTAGTGCAGTGTGTGGTGTATGTGTGCTGTGTGCAGTGCAGTGTGTGGAATGCTGTGTGTGGTGTGTGTATGCTGTGTGCAGTGCAGTGTGTGTAGAATGAGATATGTGGTGTATGTGTGCTGTGTGCAGTGTAGTGTGGTGTNTGTGGAATGAGTGTGTGGTGTATATGTGCTGTGTGCAGTGCAGTGTGTCTAAGTGTGGAAACCAGTGCTGACCCCAAGTGTCTTCCTCTAGCACTCTCCACCTTATTATTTGAGACGAGGTCTCTCAGTGGACCTGGAGATTGATTTCAGCTAGACTGGCTAGTCAGCAAGCATCTGAGATCTGGCTGCTTCCACTCCTATGGGGCACTGAGTTTTAGGCTACACTGTGCAGCAGAGCTTTTTGTGGGTGCTGGGGATCCAAACTCGAATCTTCATACTTACACAGCAAGCACTTCGCCTACTGAGCCATCTCCCCAACCCCCTTTTGTTTGTTTTAGAGACAGGATATCACTATATAACCTTGGCTGGCCAGACTGGCCTCGAACTTATAAAGTCTGCCTGCCTCTGCTTACTGAGTGATGAGCTTAAAGGTGTGTGCTGCCATACACTGAATTACTTCAGTTTTTCAGACAGGATCTCACTACATAGCCTGGGCTGGCCTAGAACTTGGAGCATTCTCCTGCCTCAGCTTCCACTTTCTTAATCATTGTTACTATTATTATAGTAATGTCTGTATTACAGTAATACATACGTTATAATAAGCAATGCTATACTGTAAAAGGATAGACATTTAGTGGAAAACAATGACCATGGTTAGGGATATAGTTCAATGGGTAGAGCAGTTGCCTAGCAAGCTTGAGGCCCAGGGTTCTATCTCCAGTACCCTATAAATCAGGTGTGGGAGGTAGAAAGAACCAAAAGGACCAGAAGTTCCTTGCTACACAACGAGTTTGAGGCTAGCCTGTGCTACACACGAGTCCCTGTCAAGATAAATAAAAAACCCAGGTGTTAAGTATCTCCTAATAACCCCATCTCCCAACTGAGAACTACTTAAATCAAATCTTGTGTTCCTCACAGGCTCTCAGTGCAGAGGGCATATGCCAGCCCTGTGGCCCCCTAGGCACACCCTGCATGACTGTGCCTTCAGACCCTCACCCAGATGTGGATTCAGGATCAGCCGTCCTTCCCTGCTGACAGCTGTAGAGAAGCTATGACTGCCTGGGCAATTTCCCGAGTTTAGGACAGAAATGAATGCCTACAACAGGTGGCCTGGCCTAAAAGCACCAAAGTGGCAGGTGCGGACCATGGAACTTCAACTCCATTAGGGGCTGCTGGCGAGAGCAAATGAAGGCAGGAACCACGCCACGCTGTCTCACTGCCTCCCCAAACAAAACACCTTGGAAAAAGCTGCCACGCAGACCACTGAGCAAACAGAAATGGGCCCCAGGTGACAAAGGCAGCCTGGAGCTGCAGACGCTGCTCCAGGCCAGCCCCAGAACAGCAGTGACCGGCTGCCCCATGATGACCTAGCCAAATGGATTCTTAGCAACCTCCGAGGCCCCTTGAGATCATCTATTTACCCTCCCTGGAAAAGTGCCTTGCCATGATCATCTGTGGCCAGCCCACTGCACTTAAGCACCTACCTGCCATTCCCCCAGATGCTCTGGCCATTAGCGTCCAAAACACAGGAAGCTGTTTGGTCTCTGCTTGCCAGCCAGGACCTGTGGCCAGTGAGGACCTTTGGGAACAGCAGGCTCCCGAGACTCCAGTGCTCCCTGGTGTGTGTCTCTCAGGTCTCTGAAATGACTCCATAATAAGCCTGTCCCTAGTCGTGTAGGGATTTCTGGTCTCTGGGTCTCACGAAGCCCAAGCTGGCCTCAAACTCCCTGTGTATCTGAGGATGACCTTGAACTTCTGATCCTCTTGCCTCCACCTCTTGCTCCCAAGTCCTGGGATTACAGGTGTGCTCCGCCACATCCAGTTTATGAGGTGCTAGGGATTGAACCCACGGCTTCTTTTGTGCTAAGCAAGTTGTCTTTTTTTTTTTTTTTCAGAGAGAGAAAGAGAGAGAGAGAGAGAATATCTCACTATATAGCCCTGATTGTCCTGCCTCAGCCTTCCAAGTGGCTAGGATTGCAGGTGTGCACCACCACGCCCATCAAATGAGAAGATCGGAGTCTGGCTTCACCTGTGACTTGTATGTGTGACCTCATGGGATCTGCCTCAGGTCTCACAGCTCAACTCTGCAAGGGCTGTGGTACGGAAGCCCCACACCACCCTGTGGCTATGGTGTGGACCTCAAGTGTACCCTGAAGACCCATGTGTTGAAAGCTTGATCCCCAGCTCGGTGCTCCTGGGAAATGGTAGCAATCTATAGGGGTGGGGCCTACTGAGGGGAAGTTAGGGGTTGGGGATGCCTTAGACTTTGCATTGCTGTGATGAAACACCATGACCGTAAGCAACTTGGGGAGGAAAGGGTTCATTTGGCTATGCTTCCATGTCACAGCCCATCAATGAGGGAAGTCAGGGCAGGAACCTGGAGGCAGGAGCTGAGGCAGAAGCTGCGGAGGATGCAGCTTACTGACTTGTTCCTCACGGCTTGCTCAGCCTGCTTTCTTATGCACCCAGGACTACCAGCGGCTATGCTTTACCAAGTCACCTCAGCAGGTAACCAGCTAGGAGACACCCCTCTGGCCATGTCTGTAAGGGAGTCCCTAGGTTGGTTGAATTGAGGTGGGAACACCCATCTTGAACGTGGGCAGCACCATCCCACGGGCTGGGGTCCTGGACTGAATAAAAAGGAGAAAGTGAGCTGAGCACCAGCATCCATCTCTCTCTGCTTCCTGGCTGTGGATGTCACATGACTAGCCGCCTCACACTCCTGCCACNATGCCTTCCCTACCATGATGGACTGTGTGTCCTCAAACTGTGAGCCACAGCAAATCCTTCCTCCCTTAAGCTGCTTTTGTCAAAGCAACAAGAAACTAATCCATCCACACTCACAAGTAGGTGACAGGCCTGTGAAGTGCTTGCTATTCCAAGACCCAACTGTTTCCACTGTTCTCCAAGGCCACACTCGAAAAGAAAAGAGGACAAGCAGGAGAAGGGGGTAGGTGATGTGTGAATGGGGTGCTGGCTCTCCAGACCAGACCCGCAATAGTNTGCAGAAGAATCTGCATGCACATGTATGCTTGTATACATATTTTCTTGGAAGACTGGATTTTGATAATGTTCCTAAATTGTGAAAGATTTTCCTTTTTTTTTTTAGATTGGGTCTCACGCAACTCAGGCTGGCCTCAAACTGGCCATGCACCTAAGAATGACCTTGAACTTCTGATTCTTCTGCTTCTACAAGGGTAGTGCTGGGATTAAGGGTGTGGGCCACCCCACTACGTTCACATGGTGCTGGGGATGGAGCCCAAGGATTCATACATGCGATGCAGCTACTCTACCNACTGAGCCCCATCTCTGGCCCGCATGGCAGCTTCTCACAGGNACCGCAGCACTGAGTAGGTGCAGCTGGCACCTGAGATTCACTGACTGCACAGAGCAGAAAGGCTGAGACCTGCATGCTTGGAGGCTGGTGCTACATCCAGCCCCTGCCCAGCACCTCCACACAATCCTCCCTGGAGCCCATCCTAGATGGTGGCATGCAGTGAACAGTAGGTCCTGGACTCTGTCCTGTATTTGGTTTTGCTTCCCTTGGCACACCCCTCCACACCTCACCCCTGCATGGTCTTACCCTGCACACCCCACCCCTGCATGGTCTTACCCTCCACAACCCACCCCTGTGTGGTCTTACCCTCCATGGGAAGTACTGGTCTTCGAGGCGTCCAATCCCCAAGCACCCTCGGATGTTCTTGCCCCACACAAACAGTTCACCCTTGTCTACAAAGGAAGGAAGACAAGGGGCTTGGTTGGAGCTACACAGGAGCAGGCCATCAAGAAGACAGCCTTCCAAGAGTCAGGGATAAGCANAACCTACTGCTCAACTCAGGCTCTGCACTGAATCTCAGAGAAAAGCACCTTAGACAATGTTCCATCCCCAAACCAGGTCCCAAGCCAGGCCTTGGGACAGCCAGTCTAAGAAGACAGGTGTTTGTGTAGAACAAAGTCCAGGCCTCCCATGCACAGCCCTCTCTGCTCATCTTGATGGCCTACTACCACCCACAGCTCCATCTGACCCAGCTCTGCCCTTTCTGAATGATGGTGAGGCAAGATGACCAGTTCTGCTTGGGTTTCAGTGTGTGGGTGTGTTCTGTGAGGAGGCATAGAGCAACTGGGTTCCTGTGTCGGGTCTGTGTCTGTGTGCTAGGCACTGGGGACAGGACAGCACCTGAACAAACATGCTTCCTGTCCTCATGAACTTCACCTAGTAGAAGAACCAAAAATGAACAAACTAATAAATACAGTGATTACACCTTGGAGAAAGTGCTTTACTGCTGAGCTACGCACCTCACTGGCAAAGTCTAGACAGCCATTCTACTACTGAGCTGTGTCCCCACCCCACCCTCACTGGGGGATTCTAGGCAGGTGCTCTACCACTGAGCCACACCCCCATCCCTTCACTGGGGGATTCTAGGCAGGAGATCTATTGCTGAGTCACATCTCAACTCAAATGACTTTTTTTAGTTTTAGAGAGCAGGAGCAGCTCATTACAGATTCATAAATGGGAACTTAAGAGAGTGAAAAGGAGCCATGTCATTTGAGTTAGGCATGGAGGTCAGTTACATGGCAGGCTAAAAGTACCAGAAAAAGCAAATTTAGGCTCTGGTGAGAAGAAAAAAGGTTTAAAAAGTTAAGCTTTTCTCTCATGAAGACTTTTGAGCGGCAAGGAAGCAGCAAATCCCCTGGGGATCACTATGGTGACATGCACACAGTAACTGCTCTCCAGGGGACTGCAGAGCAGCCATCTGAACTGAGGCGTGGTAGTAGACCATGAGGAAGGCCATGGTCCAGATACTTGTGGAGCAACTTGGTATTTCATGGCTCTACAACCTGTCCAGTCAGCCGCCTCTGTGGTCATCCCTCCTCAGCACCTTGGAGGGTCTGAGCTCTACCGCTGTAAGGTAGGCCACTTGCCAGCCTGCACACTCATTTCTGCGCTCACCCATGCATGGCCCAAACCTCTCCTGAGTTTCACTAGCATTCCACCTAACCCCTCTCCCCATCTACCCCCCAACAAGTGCCTCCTAAGAGAACACACTACAGCATAAGCCTGACCACAAAACAAAGAACCCAAACCAAAGTGCCAGCATGAAAGGAAGGTACATGTCCTACAACAGACTAGACTACCTCGACATGGCCTCCCTCTTTACTTATCCCAAGAAGACATCAATCTATTGGGTGGGTGGACAGACAGATGGACGCATAGACAGACAGATGGATGGACAGGAGGACAGACGGAGGAAGGGAGGGAAGAATAGAGGATAGATGAATAAAAGGATGGGCAGAAACGGATAGATATAGATTGTAGAATGGAGGGAAGGACAGAACAGAAAGATGGGTGGATAAATGCATGGCTGTAAACGGATGTAGGTTGATGACAGAAGCTGAGAGCTATCCCAGTTTGAAATGGAACAGATTTTGGCCTGGCTGCCCAGTAGAGTAACTTACTGGTGAGTGCAGCAAAATGGCTAAGCCCACATCGGATCTGGGAAACCTGGACGTCGGGGTTGAACTCCGTCAANCCAAAGAGCGTGGGTGGTATCATTTCTGGAAGAGCCGTTTCCAAGAGGTTTGGTCCTTTCCCAAGAATCCCATAGCCCCAGACGAAGATATGTCCTTCTTCTGTGTTACAACAAAAACAGTGGTTGTGAGTCAAGCCAAGCAGAGCCTCCCTTGCCATGAAAACAACTGGGGTTAGGGTGAGGCTCAGTTGGTAGAGTGCATGCCTAGCATGAGGCTCAGTTGGTAGAGTGCATGCCTAGCATGCATGGAGCCCTGGGTTCCATCCCCAGACCACATAAACCAGGCGTGGCGNAGCATGCCTCTAATCCTTGAACTCAGGAGGTGGAGGCAGGAGGGTCACTTTGAGATATGTGAGACACGCTAGCAGGTTGNAAATTATTCTCCAATTAAATACTCTGGCTAGGGAGGAAGCCAAACTCAGAGCAGAAACAACCCACTTCTTGAGAGTAATGGGGGGAGGAAGGTATCCGTAAAACCCACTGGGCACACAAAATCTTGTGGACACTTTCCCCACCAACAGCTCCAAATTTCACCCTGATCAGAATGCCATACCAGACACAAGCCATTCTGGCCAGGTTCTTAAAACTCTTAGAAATGAGCCGGGTGGTGACCCACACCTTTAATCTCAGCACTCAGGAGACAGAGGCAGGCAGACCTCTGAGTTTGAGGCCAACCTGATCTACAGAGAGAGTTCTAGGACAGCCAGGGCCACACAGAGAAACCCTGTCTCAAATAAAAAGAAAAAAGAAAAACAAAACAAAACTCTTAGAAGTGCTTTTTAATTTACTTTTTGGGGAGTAGAAGTTTTCGGTTTTGCTGTGAGGTAGTTTGCTTTTGTTTTTTAGACTTATTTTATGTGTATGAGTCTTTTGCTCAAAAATGTATCTGTGTACAACATGGGTCCCTGATGCCTGAGGAGGTCAAAACAGGGTATTGAATTCCCTGGAATAGAGTTATGGATGGTTGTGAACCACCATGTGGGTGCTGGGAATCGAACCTGGATCTTCTGTAAAAATAAGTACTCTTAACCACTGAGCCATCTCTCCAGCCCCAGCTATTTTGTTTAAGACAGAGTCTTGCTATATAATCCAGGCTGGCCTGGATTTATAATCCTCCACCTCAGCCTCCTGAGTGCTGGCAATCAAAGACCTGCACCACAATGTCCAGCTTTCTTTTCTTCCCTTTCCCCTTCCTTCCTTCCCATCACCCCTCCCCCACTCCTTCCTTCCTTGTTTTTAGTACAGTGCTAAGGACAGTACCTGCTTCTTCATGCATAAGCGCTTTACCACTGAACTACTCTGCAGCCCTGGCTATAACAAGTGGGGCCTGTGTCTGATCCCCAGCTCTGAGATCCAGATGTTTGCTATAAAATGACAAAGCTCTATGGCTGTCTGTATATCTATATCGTGAGCTCCTAACCTGTTGGGAATCTCACTCCTACCCTGTAATCACTGAATGACGGAAACCGGATGTTCCCATAGGCATACTCCCCTCTTCAGGATGCCGTCTCCAGTCTAGGAATCTGAAGCACACACACTGTNCCCTTCCCTAGCTCATCTTCCCATTGTTTCTCAGAGCTGCCAAGAAGTGGCTCTCACCATTCAGTACAGCACAGCCCGTGCCACCACAAGCCACCTGCTTCACCTTGCCTACTTCGGAGAAAGGCAGGCACCGAGGGACATTAACCTGCACCAGAGAAAAGGGTGGGCATGGTTAGGGAAACAAAGGAGCCAGAAGCAGAAGAATCCCAGCTCACTTATTAACTCCACAAAGGTTTACCCCAGTATCTCTCACTTACTAAGCTTCCTAACCAAGGGCTTAGGACACAGAAGGGAGCCAGGGGGCCCAGTTCCCACTCGAGGCAGATGTCAATCAAACTCAGCACCTTATTACATTTGTGCCAGACCAAAGTATGGAGGGGATTTCCAGGAGTCTCTAAGAGGCTGACCTGACATGGGGGAGGAGGAGGTGTCACTTTTCCTGAGCTCTGAAGGGTAAGAAGGGGTAGCTAGGCACGGGGATAAGGAAGCATCCTCCAGTGGGAAGAGATGTACTAAGGGAACAGGACAAGCACAGACCACT